>JAOTRC010000008.1:10842183-10852942 GCA_027497675.1 Cyprinella lutrensis | reverse complement strand
AATTAAATATATATATATATGTAAATAATTGTACAACTAGGATTATACATTAATTATATTATAACAAAAATATCATTTTAATATATTGCATCGTACTTCTTATAATAAAATATATTTATTTTACAAATTTAATGTAATAAATGCTACATTGTACTCTTAATTATATTTTTGCATGTTTATGTATTATAAAATATATATACATTTGAATTCATTTCTATAATAATTTAATATATAAATTAATTAATCTATGGATGTATGTGTGTGTAAGTGCACACACTTTTGTATTCATAATTATATCATTGTAAGAGTACAACGGCAGTAAATTTGCAGCAGAGTTGTCAGGATCAGGACTCGATCTCACCTCGACGTGACTCCTGTCAGCCATCTTTGTTTTCCAGCGACACTCTTGAAGAGCGCGTTCCTTCCCGCCTAAATAAAGAGAAAAGAAAGGTCACGCTTGTGGAAGAGTAAAGTCTGTTTCATCCAAGTGCTACCTGTCTCAGTCTCTCCTCTGTTTCATTGTTGTATACTTGTCTAACCTTCAAGGCGTACTAATCTCGTCTAATCCATTCCCCTGACTGTAGACGCGCTTTATTATGTTCGGGCTGAATATTCAGTCTCCGGGGTCTCGGGTTAAATGTTTGCACAGTAACGCAAGTATCAGGTCAAGATAGCGTTTTAGAAACATTTGTTTTGCTGTCTCTCGGCGTGTCACGGCACAAATATGTATTAATGCACAATTAATTATGCAGTCGAAATGCTGCCTTCAAGTCATATCGGAAAGAATCGTATTTCCGAGACGTGCGCGCGCAACACCCGCGAGACTCGAGTTTCATTTCAGATCTGAACTTTGAGGACGTCAATGAAAGAAAGAAGTAAATTGGCGGTCATGATTGTGTTTTGTGTTTTGATTAGCAATGTTGACTATAATTTTCTGATGAAAATATGACATTATGACAATCCATGACAATGAACTCAAAAATATGACATACTAAATCAAATTATGAGTTGAAAAGACAAAACTGACATTATCTCACTCATATTCATGAGATAGGTCAACATTATGACATTTTTTCAGATGAAAAGACAACAAGACAACGAAGTCATAATTATGACATAGTAAGTCAAATTTGAGATCAAAAGACGAAATTGATTCAGTCATTTATGACATAAAAAGTAAATTATTACAGTAAGTTATTAAATAAAAAGTCAATATTATGAAACTAAATCATAATTATGACATTAAAAAGTCGAAATTATGACATAGAAAGTCATATTTGAGATCAAGACGAAATTGATTCAGTCATTTATGACATAAAAAGTAAATTTTCACAATAAGTTATTAATTAAAAGTCAATATTTTGAAACTAAATCATAATTATGACATTAAAAAGTCGAAATTATGACAGAAAGTCATATTTGAGATCAAAAGACGAAATTGATTCAGTCATTTATGACATAAAAAATAAATTATCACAGCAAGTTATTAAATAAAAAGTCAATATTATGAAATTAAATCATAATTATGACATTAAAAGTCGAAGTTATGACATAGTAAGTCATATTTGAGATCAAACGACGAAATTGACAGTAAGTTATTAACTAAAAAGTCAATATTATGAAACTAAATCATAATTGTGACATTAAAAAGTAGAAATTATGACATAGTAAGTCATATTTGAGCTCAAAAGATGAAATTGATTCAGTCATTTATGACATAAGAAGTCAAAATGATGACATAAAAGCTGAAATTATGACATTCAATTGCATATGGAAAGTATTTTTCGACTCGGTATGTCATAATTTATGTCACAAACTTAGTATGTCAATTACGTTTAGTAAATTTTTACTTTAATCTCAATTAAGATTTAGTGTGATTTATTTTATATCAATTAAGAGTGTTTGTCATATCAACTTTTAATGCCATGATTTTTTGTCGTATGTGGCAGAAATGAGCTTTCTTAGAATATTTGATTTGGCTGGAGAGTAATAAATAAATAAAGCTGAACTAGCTGAGAAGAGTGAATCATCGGTTTCCTGTCAGGACTATATCAGAACAGCTTTTTCTGCCTCATCATCCCACACCGTCCGTTGGTCTGTCCTCGCCGAGGAACTGTGCGTCCATCCAGAGCTTCTTCGACTCGAACGCTGCCCTGTCACAGCACAACACGCACATTCACCTCTCCTTCTAAAAATACTTCGCTTGTTTCCCGCTCTGCAAGCCTGGCCAGACCTTCACAGGAAATGACACGTACAGTACAGGCCAGTCAATCTGACACCAGGCATGAACTTTACAGTTAATAAGTGTGCAGCCGTATATATGTCCTGAGTTAGTGTGGCAAGCGCTGTCATCGTTATTGGCCAATTTAACAGAACTTTTCCACTGAAAACTCTCGGGAAACATACGTAAAAACATACGTACTTCAGTAAGCTAATGCTGCATTCACGCCATGTCGTAATTACCGTAATTTCGAGTCGGTAACATGTAACAATCTTTGGCGACACTATCAATGCCTAAATGAATCACATGCGCGGAAAACTTTAAATCTTCCGTTTTAAGCATATCGTTGTTGCGTAAACCTACCCTTAGAGCTCTAAACCTTAATTACGGTAATGACATCATAAATACATGATTCAGTGGAACACACGACTGTGTCAACCAATGAACGAACAGAACTCAAAGCCACATGACCAGACGATGAACCAATGAGAACAAGCGGGAAATGACTGAATCACATGAGGGGAAGAGGGAGTCACATGACTGACCATGACAATATACAAAATAAAAGACATGAATAGTCTTTCAAAGAATGCAAAACCATTAAAATATCATTTTCGTTCCAGTTTATGTTTGTACTGTGAAATATCTTTTGAATATACAATGAGGGAAAGAAGGATGACGGGAAATGGCGGGGATATATATTTATATGTATATATTAGGGCCGTCAAAACGATTAATTGCGATTAATCACATCCAAAATAAAAGTTTGTGTTTACATAATATATGTGGGTGCACTGTGTATAATTATTTTGTATATATAAATTTACTCACATGCTTGTATATATTTAAGAAATATTTTCATGTATATATTGTATATAGATTTATATATAATTTATATATCTAAATATTTTATATATAAATATTTTTTTTTCTTAAATATACACGCATGTTTGTGTATTTATATCTATAAAAAAAATTATACACAGATCACCCACATATATTATGTAAACACAAACTTTTATTTTGGATGCGATTAATCGCGATTAATCGTTTGACAGCGCTAAATTTAATACTTCCTAAAGGCATGCACGAACAATCTCAGCCTTCATAAACTGTAGGCACTGATCTGATGTAGTCGTATGTAAATAATAATAATCTCTAAAAAAAATCTATCAGGAATATTATACCAACTCCTTAACCATTAGATATTGAGACATGTTATATCGCAGTTGTAAATTCATAAAACCTTAAAGGTGGGCCCACTATGTCTAACTAATGATACATTAAAAGACATGAAAAATTAGTCTTGAACAAGAAAATCAAAGTTAAATGTGTTAACAAAAATAATGAAAATCAACAAATTACAATTTAATATATTGCTGTCAATCAGACTTGAGTGAATGAATGTCTCCTAACAAATCATGACATGTTTTTGCAGTGAATAGCTTGTGTGATCCAGTGCAGTTTAAACGACTTTGAAAGCAACAGCTGCGTATTGTGCTGAGTTTCCCTTTCACAACAAAGGTTATAGACTCTGTTGGCACAATTCTCCCTCTCATATAATATATTCTATACATATTTTTACCCTAAATTTCTCTTTGGCAATTTCTCCAGCAAAATGAACACGCACTCCCTCACACACACACAAAATGTTAAGCTCAAATATTAGCTGTAAAATATAAATAACTTAAAGTTCAGAATATTAATTTACATCAATAATAATGGCTCCCAATTTGAATTCAAATCACTTTGAGTAATGAATGAGTCAAAAGTCCAAGATTTTAGTATATAGAATCCTTCCTACATTAAAATACAAGGATATAGGCATGCAGTAAGTGCTCGCGGTTGTCTGAGTTGATATTGCCTGTTGCATTCATCTGGATCGTGTCGGATTCTCGCGGCCGCACGGCTCTATAGCAGTTCTTCGTAGAAGAGTAAATACGCTTGAGAGTTCAGCACTCTGGACTCCGGTACAGTCTGTACGCTGGTGTCGCTAACGTACACCCACTGGCCTTGTGGGGCTGAACTGGCCTCTCTGGAACCTAAAAAAACAGAGAGATGTTGGTCTCAGAGGAACACAAAGTGGCTGAACATCAAAAACACATCAAGACTAATAATCAGTGTTAGCATTAAACAGTAAAACACAACCAAGTGAAGATTAAACAGACTGTGAATTAAATAAAAAATAATGAATTGCAGTTTTAAATCACACCTAATATTAAAACTTGTGATAACACTTTACAATAAGGTTCATTAGTTAACAATAGTTAACTACATTAGTTAACATGTACTAAGAATGAACAATAGTTCTTCAGCATTTATTAATCTTAGTTATATTAATTCCAACATTAACTAATACGTTATTAAAATCAAAGGTTGTATTAGTTAACATTAGTTAATGCACTGTGTGAACTAACATGAACACACAATGAACAGCAGTATTTATATTAACTAACATTAAAAAAGATTAACAAACACTGTAACTAATGCATTGCTCATTCATGTTAGTTAATGCATTTACTAATGTTAACTAATGAACCTTATAGTAAAGTGTTACCAAACTTGTAAACTTTGAAATGTTTAAATGTTATTTAACATTATCAGATTACGATATTTTTTTATCAGTTTTTTACAATACATCTCTATAACATTTAATTTGAATAGACCCAATCATCACCTGAACCCATTCTAATAAAATGTCACATTTCGATCCTCTTGATAATTCAGGAGTTGTATTGAGTCTTTTCTGGTTCTAAAAACGCAAACAAAAGAAGGACGACTGAAAAATTTTTTTAAAAAAAAGCAAATTGTATTTCCCCTGGTACCTTTCGAAGAGTCTCCCACTCTTTCTTTGTATCTTCATTACAACAACTCAGCTTGAATTTGTGCAGTACAACAGTTAACTACCGAGGTACACACTATTTTCTCTTAGCTCTCCGTGGGCTTTTCACTCTCTGTTCCAAATGCAGCTGAAAGGCAGGCTCTTTCCTTGAGTAGCGAGTACAGAAGAACGAATCTATGTATCGACAACAATAAACAAATTCCGATTAGCCTTTGCTGACCAAGCTGCATCTTCAAGGTTGTGGTGAATGGAGGGCCAATGCCAGGATAAAATCAACCCTTTGTTTAGCCAGAGGTTATTCAGGCCTTTCAGAACCAGCTGCGAAGAAAACATTGACCCATACATTGGAAACTACATATTGCCTGGGAGGCATTATACCTGGCTGGTTCCTGCGCTGCTCAGGTTTACGCTGAGGCGTGCGGACCTTCACGTAGGCCGCGTAGTGCCCACCTCGCATCGATCCGCTGTGTTCCACAATGCCATACAAGCTGTAAAGCACGCGCTCTCCTGACCCAAGGTTCTGCCACACGCATAAATACTCAATTAATACGGCACACTTACACGTTAAAGCTGCACAGATTCATAAATGATTGATTTTTATGTACAACTCCGATTAGTACCTTACAATTGGCAGAGCAGAAAGGAGCCAGGTCCAGCATAAGAGGAAAGTCCACATGTCTATTAACTTTCCTCAGATTCATCCCAGCCTGCAAAAGTGAAGACAGCTCAATAAGTGCATCGGCACACAAAGAATCACATGACCTTGCTCAAAAAAAACATGATTATAGATTTTCTGTCTGTTGATAGACTCTGACGATGAAAATGAACATATCATCAAATTAAACTTGACATTGTTTGTCTAATAGTGCCGATATTGTTGCAGTTGTGTTTAGGTTAAAAACTGGCTCAAACGACATAAAAACACAAATGACGAGTGCAAGTTCTATGAGTGAAATACCTGGTGGAAGCGTTTGAGGTGAAGAGTGACCACCGGTGGAAGTGCAGAGATGAGCATCTGTTTACGGGCACTGGTGTACACTTTCTCAGCCTTCTTATCTGAAACATACATATAAAACAAGTAACAGGCTACAAATTATGTTAGGAGAACTACACACTCAAGCTTTTTGACAAATTTACCAGCCATAAATATATCTTACCACCCATAAAATGTTAATTCTGAATCTTAACTACACAACAGAAAGCATAACTTGGGAACAAGGCATTTTCTTAAATGAATGAATAGGCAGAAATTGATAACAGAAACTGCAATGCTCAAAACGATGGCAAGCACATAGTTGGGCCAAAAAAATACTTGGAAAATACTTGGAATTTTTAATATTATTTCACAATAATGTTATTTCAGTAAAATAAATAAATATAAATAAATATATATATACTATTCAGTACATTCCAAAAGCTAGCATTTTTTTGTTAATAATAATAATAATAATAATTTGTGACATTTATATAGTGTTTTTCTAGGATCTCAAAGCACTTTATGTGGAAGGGGAAATCTCCACAACCACCACCAATGTGCAGCATCCATCTGGATGATGTGACGGCAGCCATATTGCGCCAGAACACCACAACACACCGCAATTACTGGTGGAGAGGAGACGGTGATGAATCCAAGAGGAAATATAGTAAATATGCCCCCATATGGAGATGATTAGGAGGCCATGATGGACAGAGGCCAAGGACGCTGGGGTTAAACTCCTTCTCTTTTTGGAAGGACATCCTGGGATTTTTAATGACAACAGAGAGTCAGGACCTCGGTTTAACTTCTCATCAGATGGACGGAAGGTTGTTTAAAAAAAATAAATGCATACCAGGGCTGCATTTATTTGATAAAAAATAAAGTAAAATCGTAATATTGTGAAATATTATTGCAATATTTAAAATAACATTTCTATTCTACCTTTTTATGTATTCCAATACAGAAACATTTCTACTTATTATCAATGTTGAAAACAGTTATGAGAATAGTACTGTGAGAATACACACCACTCCTCTTCATCTGCCTTTGCCTCCATTCAGTGCAGTTTTCACAAAGCAGCTTGTTGTTGCCCATGAGCAGCTCAACAGAGGTGAACTGGTGCAGACAGGACTGTACAGAGCACTCTTTAGAGCTGGGGGTGTAGCTGTGACAGAGGGCTTGGAAGGCCCCTTGGTGGTGTTGACGGTCTCTTTCCCGGATTTCAGTTGGTTCCTCTGGGCTGTTGCTGACAGGTAAAGTGTCGGTGGAAGTGTGCACTAGGCCTAGCTTGGACACAGCGCTGACAAGCTGCTCTACAGCGCCGCCCTGCTGAGGTCTAATGGGGGATAAGGGAGTTTGAGTTGGGCTCAGGTTAGGTTTTAGACTTGGATTGTGTGCCGTTGTGGTTGCAGTCGTGGTGGTTAAGACTTTCTCTGATGTGCTACTATGACCGGATACAGATGGGATTCGAGGAGACCATTCGCTCTCAGAGGCTTCGCTGTCTGCATCATTACTGCTGTCCTGAAGGTTGGAGTCTTTCTCACTGCAGTCTGATTGGCTGCCCATTGTATCCGCCCGGTAACTTGCCAGGCCACGACCAGCCACACAGAGCTCCTCCTCTTGTCGGCTAGAAACCGAGTCTGCGCCTCTCTCATCGTGAGAAGTGGACGAATGGCGACCCTGTAGCTTCTGATCACAGGCACACAACATAAAAAGTCACATTAAAAAGAAGGATGCTAGGAAGCAAGTAAATTACCATTCAAAAGTTTAGGGTCAGTAAGATTTTATTTAAAAAACATGAATATGTTTATAGAACAAGGATGCATTAGACTGATCAAAGGTGACAGTAAAGATTTCTATTTTAAACAAATGCTGGTCTTTTGCTATTCATAAAAGAACCTTGCATGTATCACAGTTTTCACAAAAATATTAAACAGCACAATTATTGATAATAATACGAGATATTTCTTGAGCACCAAATCAGCATATTAGAATGTTTCTGAAGGATTATGTGACTCTAAAAAGCTGAAAATTGTGTTTAACCATCACAGGCATACATTAAATTTAAAATACATTCAAATGGGAAACAATTATTCTAAATTATAATCTTATTTTACAATATTGCATTCACCAAGCCTCAAAAACAACATCTTACAGACTACAAACATCTGAATAATAGTGTATAAGAACTACATAATGCTTATCTAATAATAATGGACCCACCAACCTGTCCGCTCAACCTCCTGCTGTTTCGATTGGCTTGTGAGTGGGCAGCTGACGAGTCATCATGAGAGACCAGACTGTCTTGCTCCCGCCCACTTTTCCCCAGTCTACCAGCGTTTGTGGGTTTAGAAATCTGGCCAAGAAAAAAGATAAACCCTCAAAAGAACACTCAAGACATTAAACACAAGGACAGATTATTAAATGGAAGTACAATATAGAAAAATGTTTTACAATAATGTGGAATGACAAATTAAGGCTGCTCTCACCCTTTCCTCTATGATGGGAAGGGAAATGTCAATGAAGGCTTCCTTTACTGTGGAAATCTTGGAGTGAAGCATATAAACATGTTACATTGTGGTATTCAGAGAGATTCTAAAATGTATCCTATATAAGCAGTGCCTTAATCACTGTATTATTTAAATAAATAAGATCTCTTAATAAATGCTATATATAGTATAAAATAAATATATTACAAATATTAAAAAATATATATATAACACACGATGTGTACTATACTTATATTTCAAATTAAGTTATTAATATTTATATAATCTTTGTACATTAAAAATGAGAAATGCTCACATGTTCACACTCTTCACACATTATGGTGCTGGTTAGCTCCCCGACGAATATCCGATCTACAAAATTCATTTTCACTCCGTCCTTTCCATAAGCTGTAGAACATGAAAACAAGCCAAAATTATACACGGACACACATACAAACAACTCAAATATGTATATTAAGCAGAAAACAAATAATAGATCCTTTGTAAATGATCATTTAAAATGTAAATAGTGCCATTATTTCTAGAAGCTTGTGAACTCAAGCTGTCACTAGATGGCAATATTGTTCTGAGTGATGTAAAAAGCAGGAGACAGAAGCAGAGGTGGAGCACCCTTCACTTGTCGTTTGGTCTCCTCATCAGCGGTCTTCTCCGTGGGGTTGTTAAAGGCTTTGAGGATTCCTGCTTTAATGCGCTGTCAATGTAAACACAATGTGATGCCACTTTGTTAGATAATGAATCTCAAACAGTTGCTGTCACAAAAAGCTCCTTTTATCCAGTTTAAAATAATAGAGGAACATTAAAGACGTTTATATGTTTTAATAATGAAAAAGTTGACAAATAAGTCTAAATAAAATAAAAATGTAAAAAATTTCAACAATTTATTCATGTGAGAAACATTTTCTGTATTTGTCAATCGATAAACAATCAAACAAGACATGGCCGTTTCCCCCTCAGACTTTAAACTGTTCACCCTGGGATGTTTTCTTTTGTTTCTCAGGTTTTTGTTGCGGTAAATGAACTAAAGGAATCGCAAGGCCATGAACACGTGCACATGGTGAAAAGTAAATGTGTGCTTCAAATATTTTACACGGCACATGCATTGTATATCCCATGTATGTGTGTGGGAATAAAGACTTTTGAAGGCGAGTGTCGCTGTGCTCTTAATGAGAGGTGACATGGTCAGTGACTGTGTTGGTGAGAGAGCTGTTAGAAGACACAGTCACAGTAAAGCACCAATCAATAGATAATTGGCCGTGGTGGCGATGTCTGTGGGGCTCGACCAGTCTCCCCCATTGTCCCGTCCCCACGCTCAGGACGGCCTATTTAGGTCAAAAGCTTGGTTAATCCCTTTCCTTCAGCCAGTCAACCCCCCATCTGTGTCGGACCCCGCTACAACACACACTAATTAATCAGACAAACACACACATACCCTAAAATAACTAGGCCACCACACACTCTTGAGAAGTTGAGCTCACTTAAGCGGCCCCTTTCTTAGCGTTTTTATTCAACAGCTAATTGGTGATAATTCATTGATGTTAATTAGCATATTGTGAGCAATGATCCTATTGGCTAATCAACATAAATATTGTGGTGTCTATGTTTAGTGACTGCTTAAGGGGTCTCAGCACCGTTACATCATAGCTAAACCACCGATCAAAGCATTTTGAAGTGTGCTTCTATAAAACAATCAATCAAAATCGCAATTATCTTGATCGCAACCCCAACTATTTTAGAAATTGACAAATTTTTTTTTGGGCAAAAAACTTACTTTAATAAAAAGTTTTTTGTTTTTGAAAGAAGTCACCTAGACTCACCAGATTATTGTTAAATATATAGTAAAAACTTAAATGTTATGAAAGACTATATATATCTACTAATATATATGTATATATTAAAATGTAATTTATATCTGTGAAGGCAAAGCTGAATTTTCAGCATCATTACTCCAGTTTTTCGTGTCACAGATATCATTCTAATATGATTTGCTGCTCAAGTAACATTTTTTACTATTATCACTTTGAAAACAACATGATACATATATATTTTTAGGATTCTTTAATGAATAGACAATTAAGTAAGAAAAGCATTTATTTAAAATACAATACAAGTCTTTCATAACATTGAAGAATTTTATACTGCAATATTTTATCAACTTCATGATTCCTTGCTAAATAAAAGTATTAATTTATTTCATTAAAATAAATCTAACC
>JAOTRC010000008.1:10830757-10841768 GCA_027497675.1 Cyprinella lutrensis | reverse complement strand
ATACAAGCTTGATAAAAATGATCATTTTAGAAGAAAAATTCAAATGGCATTTAGAGGCTTTTGCATCTGAACTCTTCCATTATATAAGTCTACATTTGATGATTTTCACTCACTTACATAAGGCTCATCCACTCCAAACCAGAAAAATGGAAATATATGGATGGCCTTCTAACATTTACAGATGGAGAATACACTTGTAGTATATTCTGAAGCCCTTAAGAGGGTTAGTTCACCCAAAAATGAGAAACAGTCATTAATTACTCATACTCATGTTGTTCAAAACACGCTAGACCTTTGCTCATCTTCAAAAACACAAAAATATTTTTGATAAAATTCAAGTCTGAGAGCTTTCTGATCCCCTATACACAGCAACACAATTACCACTTTTCAAGGCCCAGAAAGCTAGTCGTTAAAATGTATATATATATATAAAAAATTGACTACAGTGGTTGAATCTTAACTTTATTAAGCAAAGAGAATACTTTGTGTGTGCTTTGGAATGACACAAGGGCAAGTAATTAATGACAGAATTTTCCTTTTCGGGTGAACTAACCTTTTAATATCAAGCATGTCTCATGTTTAAGACAAATCGGATTGTGTACTTCCCATGCAGCAGCTCATTCTGTGTCCTCTGCTATTTTTTCAGATGTGCTCGTATTATCAAACTAGTGTATATTGACATAAACAGTATCGCCTTATCCTACTTCGTATATATCAATATATTGTACAAACTCGATATAAAGCCCATCACTAATGAGGAACATTTAAACCAGATTGTTTCCTGTGTTCTCCCCCTCTGCAGCCCCAAAATGTGGAGGGAGGGAGGGAGTGAGGTGGGGACGGACCTCCATCACAAAGCCTCAACAAGCAGCTGACTGTTTCCCAGGATGCACAATGAGGCCAGTCGCGCCACTTGCAAGGTTCCTAAGTGGCACAACTGTCCACATTCACAAGTCTGAATGGGCCTGGCTGGCCCTGGGGCTCATCGCCCAATGCTGCACCCGCTTTCTTAGGGCAGTTAGGGCCACTGGTGGGGATGTGTGGGTCTTGGCCCCTGGCATGTCCGTATTAAGAGACCCACAAGCTGTATCATTCTACAAGAAGCACCCTATCAAACTACTATGCATCTGCTCACGAGAGGTCAATGTCCCAACGTCTATATGCAAAAGTAGCCCTTTGCAGTGACTGGTATTGTTTATGTATGCACTGAGGAGGACTGAGGGCATAACGCCGAGAACAAGACCCCCTATAGATTTGGTATTAACATTGATTTGAGGAACTCGAATTAAAACAGGATGACAGTTTGAGAACTTGACAACAATGCATTTATAGTTTAAAAGCTCAATCTTTAAACAAAAGCTACAGACTCACCTGTTTTTATATTTAGATCAGCCAAATACCAACTTTAAAAAACTAAAATGAAATATTTTTTAATAATTTATTTCATTTTTATTATTTTTCTTTTAATGCATTTTTAGAGAATTAATCTGGATATGAAGCATGGAAAGGATTTTTAATGATGATGATCATTTTTGCCAGGTCTAAATGATCTGACTTTTTGTGATCGGATCACATTAGGCTGGTTTTCATACCGTGTGTAAGATAAACTAAAAATCACACACTCACCTTTGTCTCCTCCACTCTCATAGAGTCCAGGAGGTAGTGCAGCAATTCCTGACTGTCCTGTTGCTGGTAACCCTTAAAGCGAGGGGCCCTGCACACAGACATCACACACACACACACACACACAGAATGAGAATTCCTGTCACACAAACACATTCACACAAGTGTAAATACATCCAAAGGGACAAAAGGAGCCAAAGCCACGAAAACACCAATTAGCCACACACAAAAAGCAATCAGCAGCATATAGATGAGTAAAGACGAGAGAAGAATGGACATAATCTTCTCTCAAGGCCTTTTCTCTGATGCTACATGAGGTGACTCGCTGTCTCTTGACAGGTTTCAGGACCTTAGAGGCGGCTGTTATTTTTCCCTGACAATTTTCATTCACTTTACATTTCATCATTCAACCAGCTGAGGTTGGTCACACACATTGCAGCCAGCCACACATATACTTTCATATGCTACCAGACATATAAAAGTTTTCAAAAGTATTCATTAACCAGTTCTCTGATTCTACTGAATTTCATTGGAATTCGTTGTTTTTTTACTTCAAAGAACTGCAAATTAAACTAAAAATCTGAAAAGGAAGTCTGTGAGTATTCAATTTCAACATTTTAATGTGTCAAAAAAATGATTATACAGAAAAGTAATTCATGTTTTAAAAAGTGTCATCTTTGCTCACTGTTGTTGATGGGTAATTTTTTGATTCTTCAAGGCTGGTGTGTTTATTTTACATAGGTTTACTTTTGTAATTGATATTTCAAATTGTAAAAAAAAATATTCTCACTCAAATTGAATCGAGAATAGCTAAGTGCTGCTAACCAGACAGTCACTGGTTTGATTCTCAATGCCGTCAGGAAACGACTGAGGTGCCCTTGTCCTTGACTTGAGCAAGGCACCTAAACTCCAATTGCTCTCCGGGTGCCACAGTGAATGCCCAATGTAATTCTGCATGTAAGTGTTGATCAATGTGACACTGCCTTTAAACAAACCATTTTTAACAAAGATCAACTGAAAACAATTTTTTAGAAAAACATCATTATAAAAAAAACAGTATTTTCCATTAGAATTCTTTAAATGTAATTTTCAGCAAAGATTTTCCACCTATTTTCTTCAAACCGACAACAGCAATTTATGAAATTTATTTATATATATATATTTATTTTTTTTTTTTTTTTTTTTTTTTGCGGCAGTAAACAAGTATTTTAGTATTTTTTACTAAATTTTTCTTTCAAACACATTTAATCCCACATGTTCAAAATTATTGAAATTACAGAACAGAACCAGACGAGACCACCCTAAATATGCCAGACTGGAGGACAGTGGCAAAGTGGGAATGTTTGTCCTACCTCCCAGCTAACCCAGAGGTAAATCGAATGGAAAAACATCTCTTTAGTCTCAGCAACCCAGGCCAGATGTGGGCCAGCTGTGGAGACCATAAGGGCAGCTGGAGCCGGCCCTGCATCAACCTGTTGAGCAGTGAGGCTGGATGGCTGGTCAAGATGATGGGAAGGCCATTTGGTCTGGTGATGAACCCAAGGATAAAGGGGCAAGTCAAAGTGTTGGATCAGGTTAGGACTGAGGCTGTCCAGATGCTCAATGCATTTTGCTACAGTATTACCTGCTAAGCTTGCAAGCACTGTGTGTGTGCGTGCGTGTTGTGTGGGGGCAGGCTGGGTGAAAGGCAGGACGGGTAGTACGGATGGTCAGGCAATCTGGAACGCCTCTACCATGGGCTGATGAGGTCTGTCGTTCAATTTGGATCTGACTGGAGTGTGTTTAAGAATGTCCAGCCACCTGCTTCTACACAGGTCATGAGCAGGGCTCCGTTTCTCTCTGCACCACCATTCTAATATATTTATCTGATAACCTCACTTTAAAAAGAAACTGGTTCAAAAGTTTGACGCATTAGAGAATCTGGACTCTGGGTTTTGCAGAGCTCTAGTTTAAGGGTCATTCTTCAGTTGCACCCATTGCCACTGACGCTTCCTTTCCTCCCTCTCTTTTTGATGGGGCTTTCAATATCTTGAAGTCACAGGGTCTAGTTACAATTGATCAGATATTTATAGATAATATTTAGCTTCATTTGATCAACTTAAAAATGCATTTCCTTTGCCCAATTCACATTTATTCCGGCATTTTTAAGTTCGGAGCTTTGCCAATAAACGTTTTTCGGAGTTCCCCTCGGCCCCTCCAAGTAGTATCTTGGAGTGTACTTTAGACCAAAATAAATGTATAAGGGGTGTCATTTCAAAGAGTGACAGTATAATAAATGACAAACAAACCCCATCTAGCAGATCTCTCTCATTAAAATCTCTCTGGGAGCAAGACGTAAGTATTTTGATAAAGGATGAAAACTGGGACGGTATCTTAAAAAGGATACAATCTTCTTCAGACACAGGCTTATTCAATTCAAGGTAATGCATCATATTCATTAGTCTAGGGTGCAACTCGGCAAGATATTTCCTGATTTAGACCCCACCTGCCCACGCTGTGTTGTGGAGCAGCCTCTCAGTTTCAATCTTTTTGGTCCTGTCCAAAATTGTTTAGGTTTTGTGAGGCAATTTTTACTTTTTTTTTTTTAGTTTGCCGCATTAAATTCATTGAAAGTAACAAAAATACTTTTACATTGTATCAAAAAAATTAATTTCAAACGAATATCATTCTTTTGAACTTTCTATTCATACATGTATACATATGTATATTAGACATGTTACTTTTTTTTTTGACTGATACCAATACAGATTATTTTTATGTTTAAGTGTGCAAAAACAAATATGCAGAAGCAATTTTAAAATGTCTCCAGATATCTGCATCTGCCCAACAGTAACCCGATCATGCTGGTATAGCTCAGCATAAGCAGCAGAACCGAGTGAAAGTGTTCTGGAGGGAAACTGACGGGTGAGATGGGCTCCAGTAGAAGAGGTGGGAGAGAGAGCGAGAATGTTCTGGAAGCTCATTCCACTGGAAGAGAAGGCTGAAGGAGCCTGTAGCGGTATGCCCAATATGGCCCTGTCACAGACGGACAGCTGTAACCACTAACACAATTAACAGCGGATGAGTTAGTACCAGACGCCAGGCAGCCTCAGCACAATGCTGCAATGCACACATGCACACACAAGCATACTACATCAGTCGAATATAAACTCCAATCTTACACTGAGCACAGAACATACACAACAAACAGTACTATGAAACCGATCTGTTCTATGACAATAGATGAACATAAAATTTAGTTCATAAATTTAGGTTTTCTACAAAAACCTAAACAACAACAAAAACAGTTGCTGAGATTATGAACTAAAATGAGAAATAGCTTATGTTTTAATTGTCTTCTTGAGAGAGCCACTTTGCCTTTTACAAAAGCCCCCAACCAGCCTCCTGGTTGAGAACCAATTCATTATTCGGTAAAAAGCCAAAAAACTGACAATAATCTCAACATGAAACATGCAAAGGTTTGAGAGCTGATTTTGATACAAAATTCAAATATAGTTCCAAAAAAAAAAATAAGATAAGGCCATAGCACCAGGAGCATTGTGTGCTGAGCAGGGAAGGCTGCTCACTGCTCTTTGGACCGCTGCTGGCACTGGTGCTTCTTATTTGTCCAGCTGGCAGTGTGACCTGGCCCTCGACCAACCATGCCAACAGCACTCAGCTGTGTGACACACAAAAACTGACAAACACACTACTTGTCCTTCGCCCATTTAATGGTTGGTGTTCATCCCACCTTCAAAAATACCGTCCTTTAAAGCACGATGTCTCAAAAGATGCCATTCTGCCACATTGTCCAACATAGCAAATGTACAAGATGGTGTTCAAGATGGCACGGTAGTTCAAGTACACTATTAGACCAGCAGCTGTGACCCGCAGTTTGCCAGTCAACAAACGCATTAAACAAACAGAATATGTCCTGTCAAGGACATGCTGGAACGATCAAGCACACACATAAACTGTGCAGCACAGAAGGCCTTCACTTGACCCTATACTAACTGCTGCTCTGTACTGTTGTGCTAAAACGTGTGTGCATGTGAGTCTGCTGTGCAGAGAGCGAAATTAAAGGTGTATGCGAGGCAGAAAGAATCAGTGATTTAATGCTTTCACGTGTTAGACACCAGACTTGTGTGTGACTACATAGGGTGACAGTAGTGTTTGATTTGTAAACACAAGCAGAATTATCAGTCTCAACCCCCAAAAAGTGTGGATAAATGGTCAGTATTTGAGATTTTGAAAAAATTCACATCTGCAGAAACCATATGTACTCGTGTTGAGAAATGTTAGCTGTACCTGCAATACATAAATATGTTAAAAAGGACAAAACTTTCATGGCGTGTACTTACTTTCACATTCACTACTGTCCAAAATTTGGGTTCAGAAAGCAATTCGTTATTTTATTTAGCAAGGATTTTAAACAGATTAAATTGATCAAAAGTGACATGATGGAGTTTTGGTTCCTTAAACTGTTTGCCGCCATTGGCTTTTGGCTTGTTTAGTTGGGGACATTAAATTTAAAATTTAACTTAATATTCAACAATAATATTGATCTGCCTGCATTGACACCAATATAATATTTTCAACATAATTGGGCATTTTGAGTTCTTTGAGACATCCTGAAGCATCTTGTCCTTATCTCTTGAGACGGCCCAGCCAGAACAGATGTTCTGAATCTGAAACCTTTATTTTAAACCCATTTATTTTAAATGCAGTGAAATTTTCATTAGCTTTGGAAAAGAATCAATTTCAACAACTGGCCTTCTGAAAACATTACAAAATGTACAATACAAATAGTACTTGCAAATTATATTGCTTTTTATTTATTAGCATTACCAAAATGCCAATGTCTATATGGTAAAAAGGAAAAATATTATTTTTTCATGGAATGTACTTACTTTTTCACATCATTGTTTTATGCATTCGTAATGGCTGATGTGATGTGTATATGCTCAAACGAATTGGTTTGCTCAAGGCTGAGATGATGCCAGGTGAGCAGGACACACATGTACACATATGCAAACCCACAGGTCTGATAAAGGCACAGTACCTGAGTTAATATCACAGAAGCACCAGAGAGACACCCAACTGCCTGGCAGGCTCCTGTCTGAGCCACCCAACCATTCAGCACGTTCAAACAACATTTAAACAACAGCCAGTGAACCGTTTAGCCAGTACACGGCACAAAAATCAACCCCTGAGAACAGGGAACCAACCAACCATTTAAGCTCAAAACAGGCTTGCACTGCATGGCACACAATGGCGATCAATTAGCTACATTTAGATCCACTATCCCACATAGCTTTTTGAGACTTTCATAGTACATATTGACAAATGGCGGCGGTGTAGACATACTTCTGACAAAGCTGGTTGAAAAGGATCTTGGGTGAGACGGGCCCTTTGCCAGGCTCCTTCATGCTTTGGAGGAACAGAAACATGGCTGAGGTGAGGGGTTCTGGGCTGGACAACGTCACAGTTAGTGGCCCCTACAAGAAAGCATAGTAATGATGTCACATCTAACATACAAACGGAGAGGTTTTCTGTACATTTAAAAGCTAAAATGAATGAGATTATGAGAGAGACTGTTCAGTTTAGTTGGAACATACCAAGTTAGTCTCAGCAGAGGGGCAGATCTTCATCTTATGACCTTTTTCCTTGACGTCTTGAATCAAGTCATTCAGCATGTGGGTCTGGGAGAGATTCTAAACCAAAACAAATGGAAAAAAAAGTTAGTTATCACACACTCGGCTTATAAAGTACACATTTTATAGTTATTATTTATTCTTTTTATTCATTTTAATACATCATAATTTTACATTTATTGTTATTTAATAGACATTTTTGCTTCTGGTTACAGTGAAGTTTCTTACGTGAATTGTTTGACAAGAAAAATTTGAAGTGTCATTCAATATATTGACTCTAATATTGACCCAAAACGCAAGGGTCAAGTGTTTGCTCAAGGCCACAAGGGTGAAAGGGCCTTGTTTGCAACAACTTCAGATATTTGAATTGTATTTGAATTGATTTGTGTTAACAGCCCAGATCAGAAACCAACAGACTTAAACCATCCAAAGCACATTAAACTGACACAAACAAAAAGTTAAAAGTAAAAGTAAAGTCAGTAATGCGAGTTCTCAGACAAGACTTTACCTGCATCACGGCATTGAAGAAGCAGGTATTGCCCAGGTTGTTGATGCCCTTGACCGGGATAAGTGTGCTATTCACTGGACTCTTCCCTCTCTGAGTGTCCACATACTCAGCGGGTTCCTCTCTGAGCTTGATAATCTTTGAGGTTGTTGCTAAAAAAACAGGACAGAAATTAAGTTGACAGATCTCTAGTCAACACACTATACAGTAAAGTAGGTTATCTAGTTTCAAAATTGGAGACAGGCAGAAAAATTTATTTGAGAGACATGAAAACAGATCTAATGCTATATGAAGATCGGGGTTATGTTTCTCAAAAGCATTTTGTACGTCTACGTAGATCACAAAACCACAGGCAGTCTTGCACCATAGTCACTACGATCAACTTGGCTCACGATGCTTCTGATAAACGCAGACCTGGACAGGGCCTGGTCTCAGAGTGTGCTTGATTTTCTGCCGCAGAAATGGGTTAACATTCTGGGTATCAGCTGGGAGAGGCTGCAGATGACAGCTGGATAAAAGTATGCTGGTTAGGGAGCAGGGAACAAGCACAGCTGCTCCCCGCTACTGCCACGACTCTGCGGGAGCTTCTTGGCAAAGGCGGCTAAACACAAGGCCCGCAGAGAGAGAAAGATAGAGTTTTTCTACGCAAAAAAAGCTAAACTCCAGAGAAATGACGGGTGCACTGCCCTAAACACTCAAGAGACATGAAAGCAACCTGCATGAGAATTCAGAGCGAGCAGTCGGTCCTGTAAATAGCTCTCAGTCCATCAGAAGACTGCCTATGGCTTTAAAAGATTAAGGATACATAAAATGATGCAATTTATTTAATCAATGATTTCTAACCATGGCTACTTTGAGCAAAAATGCATTAAACAACAAAAAAACCTAAGTTAAAGCGGAACTATATTGTTTTCTAAGACCTATTAAATTCAAATGACAATCCTATACACAATTCAATGACAAGGTCATAAATTATTAAATTTTTGAGCAACAACTTTTATTTATGATACGTATATATATTTATTCAATACTTTTTGTTCCGAGTTGTGTCCCATCTTTGATCATATAATAAATAGGCTATATACTGCACAAAGTAATTTATTTAAATACTAAAACAAAATAATATTAATATCATTTAAAAGAAGTCTAAATTTTGTGAATCTGGAGAGTAAATGAATGGTGGTTATCCTGTACCCAATGACACGCAAAATACATGGTGAAAATTGCCATAAAACAATGAAAATTCAGAATATACTATTATATGATTGAAAATGAGACAACTACATCCATTTAACTTTTTATTTTAGAACTTAAAGCTAGTTATCATGGACCTTTGGAGGTAAGAAATAAATCTCCAAGATGGAACTTGATAAAATAGGGTTGACGTATAATTGACTCCCCCATTTTCAATAATGAACAATATGAAGCACACCCTTTAATTTAGCCTTAACATAAGATAACATTACATTTGAGATGACTTTCATTGATGCATTGATCAATTATCTGCATTTTCCACTAGGCAAAAAAAGGCACTGAGAATGAAAGTGGTACTGCTTCCCACAACTAAATACTACTTACACTCTTTTGAACTATTATTTATGCAAAAGCAAGAGCCAATTAAGGAAAATAATAGTGCTTATTTTATGACCAGCTCAATATTATATTTGCATTTCAGGAGTCCTCATAAATATTTATATATATTTAAATATTTACATTCTATTTTCCCATTAAATAAACATCAAAACGAGTTATACATTTATAAAATGAAAAAAATATTTAATAATATGCCAAAATGGGTAGAAGAGTTTCAAGTAACCGATTGAAAATTCAGACCAAATTGAACTATCACTAGTTTGGGACCAAATGTTGTTTTGTAGTTATTGATCAAATTATATTTGCCATTTATTATTTTTTTTCGTTGTACATCTAAAACTGTAAATAAATAAATAAATATGCATCATATTCATGTAATGTGCCCCAAATAACTTCAAAATGACCTGAAGTAATTCATATCATATAGATGAGTGCAGGTTTTGTACATATCTACAGCTTGTTCATCCCTCAAGTGGAATAATATGCCTTACTCTCATCTCCCAATTGGTTTATTCTTGCATGAATGATTTCGGTTAAGAAAATTAGATAAAATTAGCAGTTTATGTAGGCAAGAGGTTTACAGTGAGCATAGATTTCCCCCTAACTCTTTAACTCTACCTCCTGTTAGAAAAATACACCCACTGACACTCTGTGAACAACATGGAATATGATGTATTTGAGGTCATCTTTTTGGACAAACTACACAAAACCAAAGCACTTATAAAAACGTTCCTTTGCATTCTCGTACATCCAAGAGAATTGGTGTTATTATTGCAGTATTTCAAGAAAAAGACTTTTGAATGGCTGTGTAGATGGGGAGATGTTAGCATGTCTGGC
This sequence comes from Cyprinella lutrensis, assembly GCA_027497675.1. Classification (NCBI taxonomy): domain Eukaryota; kingdom Metazoa; phylum Chordata; class Actinopteri; order Cypriniformes; family Leuciscidae; genus Cyprinella; species Cyprinella lutrensis. Next base: position 10,831,577 of record JAOTRC010000008.1, on the reverse strand, counting down.
GAGATCAACTCAAGACCTGTCCTTGACGAATCTCTGCTTGGACAATACCAGGGGTCTGAATCAGATGAATTTAAAAACTGCTCAAGGCTACAATATATGCTCTTAACCCTTCAAATGTGGCCAAGCATATGTTGGGGTGGAAAAAATTATTTCAACAGGAGTGAAACTAAATATCTTGCGTTTCAGCTAACATTGCGGCGTCCACAGGTTCATCTTGTTTAGTCCCCCGTCCTGAATCCATATTGTCACACTGTCACATCTGAGGCAAAGTCCAAGGACAACCCATGTTCTCCAATTCAGGAAGTAAATTGGTTTTCCTTTGTGCAATAATGCTCTCCGGAGCTGCCCCAAATGTTATGCAGATCCACACACAATTATTGTACAAACTGCCCCAGTATTAAGCCCTGTTCAGGAAAAATCCATTAAAATCTGAAGTGGGCAGCTTCTGTGCCCTCATGATTTTCTCACAGGGGTTAATCAGGCATCAAAACAATAGACTGGAGTGCTGCTATTCCTAAGTGGGGCCAAAAGCATCTGGAGCACTACACAAAAACATCTGGAAGTTTGTCTGTGTCCATACAGCCCATATGTCCATGAACACTGTGGTGCAAACAAGTGTTGACTACGGGGACGGACAGCGCATACAATGTACGACGAGCAAAAGTCAAAAAAAGGTACTTTTTGCATTTTGTCGGTCCCATTTTTTTAGTGCACCAGGAGAATAAATGGTGCAATGTGGGAATGTCTATGGAGTTGCATCACATCTGGGCGCACTGATCAAGGTAAACAATGTTCAGAGAGCCATCTGCCAATGTGGCAG
>JAOTRC010000008.1:10796986-10830748 GCA_027497675.1 Cyprinella lutrensis | reverse complement strand
ACTCGGGGGGAGGGGGGTGGGGGGTGCAGTGCCCTGAACAGGCATATGGAAAAACAGATTTTTCCTCTCCCTGCAGCAGTTAGCAAAGGCAAATGTCAGCATGCACCACGGCCACGCTTGACTGTCCTGAACTCGGCACCACCACCTGGCTCTCCTTGCTCAGCCACCGAATATGGGCAGGAGTGACACTGTGGAGCATGTCCCCGGGGCAGCCTAAACGATCAGCAATCCACTCCCCACTCCCCACTCCCCACCCAGTCCTCTCCAAAATGCACAAGTGCCAATATGAGCTGTATGTGGTTTCCTGATAACTGCATTAAAAGAAGATATAAGAGTTTTAAGGCTAAACAAGAGCTGTGAAATTCTTTGATTACTCACCCTCACAAAAAAGGTATTTAGCAGAATGTCTAAATTGTTCTATTCTACACAATGAAAGCTAACAGTGGTCTCCATCTACAGTACATTCACTGTATAAAAAATGTTGTATAGAACACAGTTTGCAGGAGTGTTATTTTAGCGTTATTTATATGCGGTTATTGTATTTATTGATGTTTTGAATCAGCTTTTGTTTTTAGATTTTCAGTTTACAGTTTAATTTCAAGTTTTAGTACTTCAGTGTGCTTTTGTCATTTTTATTAGCTTTTGTTTTTTGGGGGGTTTTTTCTATTGAACTTTAATTCTTTATTTCAGTTTTAGTCATTTTCATACAGGTTCAACTTAAACTAGGTAACGTTTCAAATTTTTTTCCCACTTTTTTGTGCCGGTCAAAAGTTTGGAAACATTAAGGTTTTGTCATTTTTTTGAAAGTAGTCTCTTAATCTCACAAAGACTGCATTATTTGAAATCAAAAATACAGTAAACGCAGTATTACTGTGGAAAAAATATTCATTTAAATCAACTGGTTTCTGTTGTAATACATTTTAAAATGCAATTTATTCATGTGATATTAAAGCTGAATTTTCAGCAGCCATTACTCCATTCTTCAGTGTTAATATACATATATCTATTATTTTAGTACAGCTTAATTTTACAATACAATAACAATACAATAACACTGGCAACGCTGCTAAACGTGGGGGGGGGAAAGTCTCTTATATTTAGTTAGTTAAATATAGTTTTTGTGTGTTTCATGTGTGTCTGTGTCCGTTTGGAATGATAAGAGGATGAAATGACATTTTCATTTCAGGTGAACCATTTACACTTGGTCCTAGACACTATCAAACTGAAATAATTCACCTTTTATATCTGCTTTTTGCATAACTCCAAAAATTCATAAAGCATGGAAAAGCATCAAAAACAAAAGTGTCACAAAAGTAACAAGTGTTTGTAGCATCACAGCAGAGACCTTTCCAAGAAGAGTCAAGCACAGATTTATAGAAGTTAAAGCACTGAACATGTACACTATTTAAAATCTTTGCTTGTTTCTCATAAAGTGAAGGACAACTCTCCTCAGGCTGAAGACAGCAAGCAGTCATGAGGAAGGCCGAGCAACACCAAATGCCTTATTAATTTGTTAATTTGTTGTGGCCATGGGGCATGAAAACCGTGCTTCATTGCCATCTGAGGCCAAGGGTATCCAACTTCTTGATTCCTTCATACACACACACACACACACACACTTAGTGCTGTTCGTGTTGGTCCTGGATTGACCTAAATAGAAAAGCATTCTCCCACCCGAGGCTAACCATCCTCGGTAATCAACAAGACCTAGCTGTAAAATCCTCAACTTCAATAGATTAAATGTAAAACCATGTTTAAAAACCATCCAAGTGTAGTTGTGAAGAGTTGTGTAGAGACTACATCAGAACCCTGAAGAACCCAAAAGAACAAAGATTTTCTTTGGGGTTTTATGATGGGTTTTTCAATTTATGAGAAAAAGAAAGCCTGTGGTAAATATAATTTTAACATAAAAATTTTTGGTATGGGTGTGTGCAAAATGTCAAAGTATCGTCAAGTTATGTTTACAACACGCTTTATTTTACTCATAAATTGAAAAACTCCATAATAAAACCCAAAGAAAGATCTCAAAAGAACAACTGGCAAATTGATCTTGGGAATTCTGACGTCCTCCCTGCACCACTCGATTTAGGAGTTTTGGCCAATACCAGTAAGATGATAAATATTTATTATGCTATGATCGACAAGATAAAAATTCAAAACTATTTTGTCCATATATGGTAAATGAAAATTAAACTAACAAACATTTTTTACATTTGAAAATAAATAAATAAGTTAATTTGGACATAACAATTGTAATGTACAGTATAAAAATGGATATTAAATTAGTCTGGCTAACATTTAACAGTTTTAAAAAAAATGTTTATGGTAAAAAATAATCTAATATACGGAAAAAAATATATGCACAATTAAATTTAAAATATGACACAGATATTAAAAAAAACTGCCAAAAAACAATATGGTACTGATATAGTGCATCTCTTCTTCAAAATGCTACTTTGCAAGTGGTGAAATACACCAAGTACTCAAGTTCTCTGTGTTAATTTTAATATTATCAACTCACTCAGGATTATCATGCAATTGTTCACAGCTGTGTTTAAAATAAAAACCCAAAATGTAAGGCGAAATAGGTTTGAATCCTCACCTCATGAAGTATGAAATTAGATTGAAAATCAGTATGAGAAAATAAAGATTCAACTGCTGCATGTGCCAGCTTGTGATGCCTATTGAAGCAAAAACATTTTAATTTCCTCAAACAATGGCTTCCCAGCTGTGTTTCAAGCACGAGCCTGGCTCTCTGAGGTCAAGTCTCTTTCTACCAAGACTCTGGTACTTGAGCTGAAGGCCTTTTTGGTGAGAGAGCGCAGTTAATAGATTTTCTTTCTTCTCCCTGCTGTTGTTGTGGAAAACTATTATGGATTCTGGACAATTCTTGCTGGGGCTCTTTTGTGCGAAAAAGCGAACACAACAACAAGCTCTGTCTAAAAAACCATGGCCTTCAAATATTGCAGAAATGCAATTTCACCAGCTCCTCTATGCCAGCGCCAGTCCATTTCACAGCCACAATGGCTGCCTGTTTCTTCCTCATTTAGTCAGCCCGCCTGGAACAATGAGCAAGGAAAAATGGCAACAGGTAATTTAAAGAGCTGGGTAAGAAGGATGTGGGCAGGAGGTGGCCCAACTCTGGCCCAAAACCACAGACCACCACCAGCTACCTTCTGGACCTCACCAGAAAAAAAAACAACAACACCCAGTCGGCAACTGTTTTCCCTTTTCTGTTTTCAGATTTCAGTCTCTGAGAGTTTATCAGGCTTGACTGGAAAGAGATTATAAAAAATGATCATCTGACGAACATCAGAATGTTTGTGTTAAGTTACGGCTATGGTGCAAAGATAAGCGAGTCTGTCTGGAATGGAAAGGTTTACCACTACAAGAAAGAATCAATGTTTGTTCCCAAAATTAGTTGTCTGCTCACATGTATGGAATAAATAAAAATAAAAATTCTCTCTCACATCCGTCACCTTTCAACAGCTGAGGATGCTCTATATACAAAACAAGCTCCAGTCCTGAAGAAAACGAGACCCTCTCCCAGAAGCTCGGAGTGAGCGAAGAGGGATCATGGGAGATGTGGCTGGGCAGGGGGAGGAGCAGAGCTCAGGATCCCATTCCCACACAGCTGCAGCCGTTCTTCAGGGAATCCGACCGGGGAGCACCACTCGAGCGCCTAATGCCATTAATGAGCACAGCCATGCGGCAGTAACGGAATTGGAGCACAGCTTCTCTAGCAAGAGCCTGGCTGCCCTTGGAGTGGCAGGAGACCAGTCAGGCTGGGTTTAACTGAACTTCACTTTGATACACCAGATCATGAGTCCATGGACAGGGATGGAAATGGATTCAATGACTGTTAAGCATCATGCAAGGACAAGGTGGTAGCATATTTCACTGCTATGTGAAATTGTATACTAGCTTTTGCTCATCACTGAAAAGAGAAATGAGCATTTTAACAGACACTGTGCCTCAGTTGGAGGTGTCTAATCTTACATACCAGAGGAAAAAAACCTGTCTTTTATGGCACACAGTTGAAATATGAATATATAAATAATAATATAAAAACAACAGACAATGTATTTGAAGTTGTTTCTTCGTAATGAAGAAACACAATTACATGATCAAACTCTGTTATGCTGGTCCTCATTATTTCAGCTAGGCTTTACAATATTAACAAATTACATGGGTGAATCTCATGAAACTTGCAAGAACACTTGCACCATTTTTACTGCAAATTCAATAAATAAAATTTTAAAAAAATTATGCCTATATAAATATTTAAAAAATTAAAAATTTTGGTTGGCAAGTCACTTATGCTCACTAAGGCTTCATTTATTTGACTAAAAATATAGTAAAATCAGTAATCAAATCTTATTGCAAAGAAATAACTGGTATTTATTGATATATTTTAAAAGGAATTTATTCCACTGATGGCCTTGCTAAAATTTTCTGCAGGCATTGCTCCAGTCAACGGGTGGCATGATGTTCATGACAATTAAGCACATTGTTATCATTGTTATGAAAATGTCAGGGGAGGGGAATACTGAAAAATAGCTTAATTTCCTTCACTAGAAATAGAAATGTAATTTATTTCTCTCTAATTATGTTTTACTTCTGATTCTGAGGTTACCCATATGTTTAAAAGATTCATTAAAAAAATGAATGCCAATTGGAAGCCATCAAAATGTACATACAGTAAACTGTGCGATGCAGATGATCAAGACATGTGCATGGACCTGATCAAGTCAAGATTAACAGGTGGAAATCCAAAATATTCAGAGGAGGACTTCTACTGTGATTTGTGGTTATAAATAAGCAACAGGTTTTAAAATACTACAATATGAATTCCCAGAAGTTGTGTATACTCTTATTACAAGGACAGTTCAAATCAAGCCACCTGGGGTTAAGCCTCCTGCTCAAAGGGGTAATGGTGAGTTCATAAATCCTTCCAACAGATTAAAAACAAAAGTGTAGCAGAGTAACTTTATCATAGATCCAAAGCATCACTGCTGCTGGAGCTCTAGGTGGAGCCAGGGAGCTGCTCAACGACAGAAAGCAGTCAGCTAATTACAGCTTAGTGACACAAATAAGTATCACCTATAAGAGATAAATCAATGCTAAAATGAGGGTCAATGTAGTTTGCCTTTAAGCAGTTTTAAGTCTTTGCAGTTTCTGAACAGTACCCTTCTGCCAAAAGATGCACTGCTTTCTTACAATTATTATCATAACATTTAATTTAATAGCAAATTAATTCATCAATATTATCATAAATATTCTATATGAGATTATAACTAATTGTGAAACCCTGCTCTGAAGCAGTTAGCACCACTTTTGCATGATTAACCCCACGTTGCTGTGCAAAAATTGTACAGTTAGGAGTTATTAGAAATTGAACATATTACAATTACATATGCCTCCTATGTTGCGCATCGTACAGTAACTGAAAAGCTGTGTACTGTACTGTAATCTAATTATTATAATTAATAATTATTAATCTAATATATAAATTAGACTAGTTATTATTTAAATTGGTTATACGCTGTATGTTTCCAATCATGGTTCCTGGCTCCATACCACAAATATCCAAATAAATTGTTAACTCAAGGCTTAGGAATGTACAGTGTGAAATAAGAATGAGCAGTTTGAAACGTGAGACAAAATATCCAAGGATTCTATTTAAAATGGGGTTTGGAATGCCTTTAACTCTTTAATGTGTGAAAAGCTTCAAATATTGTAAAAAAAGCTATAAGCACAAAACTGAATTTAAATAAATATAGGAGAGGACAGATTTTTTTGTCAATGAAATAGAACACTGAGTTCAGGTTGTCTAGTGTGTGTAAGAGTGTGTAAGTCTCTGCATTGTATTGTATCTGGAACACTAAACCGAGTGATCCCAGGGCAAAGGTCAGTGATGACAGTTGTGCAAACATGGCATTGCAGTGTACAGAGGAACAATGAGGAGTTTCTAAAAGAGCCATTTGAAAGAAAACCCAGCTCTTATTAGAGCTCCAAAAACAAGGCAATTATCAGGTTTTAATCTGTAAATAAGTGTCAGCTTCTATCAAAGATGAATATTCAAAACACTGTAATGACTGTCACTTAGCAAATGAAAAAAATAAGTGTTAAAAATAAGTTAAAGTCACACTTCTGCGTGTTTTCCTGTGAAATAACTACCTGAGGCGGCCTTTGCTGAGTGCTTCTGCAGGAAGTCCAGCGTCTGAGCCAGGGCTTTCTTATTGCAGTGAGTGGAGAGCTCTTCCTTACATTCAAAGCACCTGTTAAAGGTGAGCAAAACTAATATCAAAATGCAATTTATTATGCATTTTATGTTGAATACAAAGAGTGTAGATGTCTTTGAAAGCTATATTTATTTGACCAAAAATACAGTAAAAACATTAATATAATGAAATATTATCATTTTTCATATACATTTCAATATTATAAATGAATTGTTTTGTATTTTAATACATTGTTTGTCATTTATTCCTGCGATATCAAAGCTGAGTTTCAGCAGCCATTACTCCAGTATCACACGACTCTTCAGAAATCATTCAAATTTGCAAATAACTTTTTTTCTTTGATTAACAGAAAGTTCAAAAGAACTGCATTTTTTAATAAAATGTAAATATTAAAATGAAATGCATCCTTAATAATTTATTTTAAAAAATCATACTGACACCAAACCTTTGTGTATATGGATAAATGGTAAAATAATCATGCAATACAGCATAATCAATTAACGTTTCCTACCAGGCCTTCCATGTACTGAGGCTGATGGTGATACAGTGAGAGTCAGAGCGATGAGCTTGCTGATGTTTTGTGGAATGCTGAGTTTCTGCCTGGTTACAGCCCTGGAAGAGAGAGCAACAATAGCAAGGTTTGAAGGTTGGCATATATTTTAAGATCTAGTCAAGTTTTGGTCAATATGTTTGTTTCCCACTGTCAAATTTAAGTCTCTACCGTACTCCCAAATAAGCTGAACAGCTTAAATGACCCATTCAAATACTGTAGTAGAAGAGTAAAAGGCAAAAGAAAACAGTAGGGTCATTCAATCTACTTTCAAAAATGCTGGGTGACCAGGGTAACAATATGAGCTTTTAAGCATTTGTCTAATAAAAGTGTATTTCCCCTTGGTTTTGACACTTGCAATACCAAACAACCACTGCTGCCATTTTTATCACTCTTTTTACAAAACTAACATTTAAAAGTTTTGGGTCAAACTTTTCAAACTTGTTTTATTCAAGAAAGGAAATTGATGAAAAGTGACAGTAAAGACTTTTGCATTGCTACAAAAAAAATATATATTTCAAATAAATGCGCCTTGGTGAGCATATGATACTTTTTAAAAAACATACTGCCCCCAAACATTTAGACAACATATTCACAAAATGCCTTAAAAAACATAAATGCTTAAAAATGACTGTGTTTTTTTAAGTTTTGGCCGTTAAAGTTTCTAATACTTGTGAAATATTAATATGCTGTAAACAACCTGACAAATTGTAGCACAATATATTAGTGTTTCAGAGTGAGATGATCACACCTGGAACCCGCACTTGAGACACACAAGGATGGCATGTACTCCTGCAGCTTCTCCCTCAAGCACATTCCTCTCCTTAAGACAATCGGAGCACACTGACCACATGCTGCCCGTCACTGCCTTCTTCACTGAGCTGAGGTCCACAGCCCTGCTCACATGCTGACACGTCAACCCTAAATGTCCCAAGAATATACATCTTTACTGAAGAGTTTACAACTCTATACAAGCTCTGTTAAATCCACAATCTGATTTGGAATGATTAAGGAACTGCATGCATAATAGACCATTAATTTCTGATAAATGCTTTGCATGCTTCTCAGTGATTTTGCAACGCACATCAGTGAACAATGTACAGGCATGAAAAAAGACATCATAACCTTTCCTTACCGCCAACCTCGTCAGACGAGTCTTCATCACGAGGCTTCTTTGGCTTGTTAGACCGCTTGGTCATGTCTGCGGTTTTTAAAGAGAAGGGGTCTTTCAACCGCATTTGTATCTGGGGGGAAAAAATCACTAAGTATGAGAACCAACAGCACAGTTAAAAATGTGTTTCTGAAGCCTAACATTATCAAATAACGCATACACATAAGGGCCTCAGCACACTTCCGAGATAGGCACAAAATGACAAAATTATTTAAAAGACTTATATTAAAATAAACAATTGTAACAAAAAGATTAAAATTATTTCATAGAGTTAAAGAATTTATATTAAATTACATATTAAACGTACATATTAAAAGAATTAATTCTAACTAAAAAATGCTTAAAAACATTTGTAAAAATATTTAAATACCATAAATGTAACTAAAGCCTGAAAAAACTTTTTTTAAGTAATTATAATAATCCAAATAAGGAGGCGCGACACTTAAACTGATAATATATTTCTTCATAGTCTGAGTGTTCCCCACTACACTGTGTGTTTTTAGTGAAGACAAGGTTCTGGAAAGCTCTGGAATTATCTGTCTACTATCTTCAGTCCTCCGAACTTTTCCTTTCCATCTCAAATATCTCAGTGGGAAAACAATACAGTAGCAGACTAACCGATCTATCTGAACTCATGAATAACGTTACTGTAAGATGACAGCCATTTAATACGCTTTAGATTTCAGTAGTTTAACCATGACGAATCGGTAAGTGAGGGAAAATAAAGCAATACGATATAATTAGTTATTAGCAAACCACTGTAGAAAAGCAAATAAGAGCACGACACCTGAGACTTGCCCAGGTAACTGATACAACAAGTACTGACAGCAGATACCGGCTAGTTAAAGGCCTTTGCTTCCCTAGTATTAAGTAAGATATGTTTCTAACACAGAGTTAAGAGTAGCTACAACAGTAAAAGGTCGTTGGCTTATAGTAATAAACCCAACTCACCCTGTTTATGTTCCCTCCTCTCTAGGTCCGCAACCAAGTGAACGTCAGTTGACAAGTGGCCAGGTGGAAGAGCGAGGCTAATAACTTGCATATGCTTCCAAGTTTATAAATACGGTAGAATTCCTGTCGGTAGTTTGGTATTCGGATCTAAAACTTCGACAGTAAAGAATAGAGCAATCCCGAGACAGTTTGTGTTTTGACTTATAGAGTTTGTCAGCGTATTTAGTGGCATTTGGGGAAGAACAACAGTAAGCACAAGTATTACATATGTCACGTGGTCACACCCCTCCAACGCACTACGGATCCTTGTAGGTTCAAACTCGTTTACTGTAGCTGTAATATAGGTGTTTGGCTCAGACGAAAAAGTACTGTCGTGTTTTGTGAAAATGAAAACACAGAAGAGCTATTTGAGAGTGCAATATTATTGTTATATATAATAGAAAGTGTTACATTTTCACTCATTTTGTGTTATTAGAATAAATGGGGGGATTATTTTTTATTTGTAATTTTTATTTTATTTCTGCACACTTTAACCAGTTAATTTTTGCTGCATTATAATGCCTGACATAACAACATTCCTCTTGTCTTGGTATTGTTTGTGTTAATATACATATTTCGATCATTTTAATTAAAGTTTGGCCTATATATTACTAACAATGTTCAAATGTAAATTAAACCACACTCCTACATTAAACAAATGTTTTCATTTTCAAGCACTAATATTTACCGAATACCCACTTTCTCTACTGAGATTTGTTTATAATTAGTTTAATATCGGACGTGTCTGAGCAAACGTAAATTATGCATAACATAACGACTGACATAACATAACCACTGTTAAATAATCATTAAATAAATAATCATTAACTTGCATGTCAAAATATAGTATAATACTTTGTTGAACGCATATGCAAAAAATAGGAAAAGAGAAAATATGTCAAAACGTGCAAATAAAAAAGTAAAGGGGAAAAATAGATCTATATTTGTGGCAAAAAAACGAGTAGCATACGTCACCGATAATGCGCAGTATTTGTGCGCATGCGTACAGGGGTAGTTTATAGCTGCAATTCTGCTACGTAGCTTAACTTGGTTCCCACATTGTTTTCGTCAATATTTAGACACAAAACACGGAAAAGAGTAATATCGTCATCTTGTAGGTTTCCTTACTATAAATTCTAGCATGGCGTTAAATGTCTGTTCACGGCTGACGAGAAGTTTTGTCCGCGTTGTAGCGAGCAGAAGTGTCATTCGACCACTGACAAGTACATGCTGGACACATTTACGTTGCATACAGCGTGAGTGTTTAAATATTGCATTGTGTTAATGAAATACATCGTGACTGACATCTATAGATCTGGAAAATCACTGCCAATCTTGCAATCATCTATACAGCTTTAACATATGTGATTTCTACCTTTGTGATTTTTGGAAAAGTTTGGGATGTAATAAGTAGGCTACTTAAAAAACAAGCTTGTATAATTTGTTCTAAAAAGGTGACAACTAGCAAAAGAACGGCCTCTGTCGGTCAAATGTGTGTGAGAGTGTGTGTATCTGTTATCTTTCAGATATCCGCTTCATTCGTTATGATGGTGCTTCTTCGTTACTAAATTTCAGCACTTCCAGCCAGCCTTCAATAGATGTGTCATATGAGCAGCTGAAGAAACTGCTGGTGTCCCAATCCGGATTGGTTATTGACGTCCGTGAGCCGTGGGAACTCAGAGAATACGGGAGCATACAGGGGTCCATTAACGTTCCTCGTAAGTCAGTGAATGTCCTCATCCATGTAGCCTACTATACATTTAAAGTCTCATATAAATGTCAATACTGTATCTTCGCATCTGCAGTGGGACAGTTGAATGGAGCTCTCCAGCTCAAACCTGATGAATTCAAGGAGAAATACAGAGGGGATATGCCATCACAATCCCAAAATATAGTGTTCACCTGCCTAGCTGGTGTAAGAAGCAAAACTGCACTGGAAACTGCAGTGTCATTAGGATACACCAAGTGAGCAATTATGCTTATTATAAACCTATTATAGTGCTTGGTTTCTTTGCCACTTTTTACACAGCTTGAGAAAATTTGAAAAGCATGACTTCTTGGGACTATTATATTTTCAGTCAAGAACTCCCTGAAAATGACTCCAAATGTAGCATTTACAGCATCTGTTATACATACCTCATGGCAGAAGTTCAAATGAGGAGTCACCAATTAGTATTTGCTTTGAAAGTATATTTGGTCAAGATAAAATATATCAAAATAAGTATTATTCAAAAATGCAATATTAAGCTAAGTTCAACCAAAGCTAAAGTTCATCAATATGTTTCATTATCCCTCCTAATGCTATGGTTGCATTAATTTGTCAATAATAAAACATCAATAATGATTATTTTAATGCAGGGGTGGCTACATGTTTTACTATGATGGGCCAAAAATGATACTTGATTGTTGCATTTTAAATTAAATGTTGCATTTGATTTTATACGAAGATACATGTTTTTACTTTTAAATACAAAAAAGGTAAAACAAAAATATACATCAAAAATGAAGATATGCTTCAATGGCATGTTTATAGCCTATTTTTCTCCTCCTGATATGGCATGGCCGGCCAAATCAAAAGTCATCACAGAACAAATTTGGTTTAGCCACCTCTGTTTTAATGGCTTTTCATTGTTATTCTTATTACAAGTATTTAAATACATCAAAGGCGTACAATGTGTCTTGTGGAAGAACATTGTAGCCGGAGCTACTTGTCTAATTATGGAAATAACGGTACTGAGTATCTAACTTGGTCTGAAAAACATTTCTTAGGCATACCATAGTGATTCAAAATAAGACAAAAACAGTTTAGAAGTTTAGAAGATGGATTCATGATGTACTTGCTCATTATATACACTGGATCTAATTGATCTTTCTCTTCCGGTAGGGTTCAGCATTTTCCAGGCGGATGGCAAGAATGGGCAGAACGTGAATTAATACAAACCAAAAAGTGATTGTCCCATTGTAGTCATGTTAACACTGTTACAGAAGTTTGACTTGTACTGCAATCTCTGAGTCAAAATGTGCCACTAAGATTGTGTAATTTACCGCTATTGACTGGAAGTAAAGGAATAGTGTGATTACATTATAAACCAAGATGCACTAGTAGTATAGTATATTGGGATCAATGCACATTCTACTCTGATATTTCATTTGACATATAGCCTACTGTTGTATAGTTGGGATGGGAAGTGCAGTGACCTGCAGTGTGTATGGTACAATTTCATTTCTAAGGGCTGTTGGCTATTTGCCTAATATGTAAACCTAAATATTTTGAGCAGGCAATCCAAATATCAGGGCAAAAACATTCATCCAATGATTTTTGTTCAGTTTGCTTAGTACTATATAAAGTGGAGTGTTGTAATCTTGAAAGTAAAACTTTAATGTTACATTGTGTGTAATGTGCTTATTTAAAGTATTATCCCACACAAGTTTAAACAAACGCTTAACCTTAAGTATTAAAATTTAGGGTGTAACTCATCCTTCATTTGAATATCATCATATAAGGATAGAATTGCCTGCATTTTCTTTACAAAATATAAAAATGTGATGTAAACATAATTTATGTAATTTAGTGAGATAAAACTACCAATAAACACTTTAATTGGTGGTTTATGCGCAATATTGGCCTATATTTATTTAGAAAGAAATAACCTGTTTATGCAACAAGGCAGATAAATAAATACAGTAAAGTCATTCATTATGTTACAAAAGATTTCTTGAAATAAATGCTGTTCGTTTGAGCTTTCTATTCATCAAAGAATCTGGAAAACATCGGACCACGGTTTTAACAAAGATATTAAGCAGCACAACCATTTAAGAATATTAATGTTTTTTTTTTGAGCAACAAATCAGAATTTTATGAAGGATCATGTGACACTGAAGATGAGTAATGCTGAAAATTCATTTTTTTTCTATATGAAAATGGATATTTTTGAACTCTAATATTATTTCACAATGTTGCTGTTTTACTACTTTTAACCAAATAAATGCAGTGAGCATAAGAGACTTCTTTCAAAAACATTAAATCTTACTGATTCCGTACTTTTTCAACAATTACAAATAAGACAACCCTCTTCAGCCATACATAGCCATACATCTGACTGGCACTTTATAAGACTGTTATTGTCCTATACAAGTTGCAATGTCATCTGTGATTTACGAAAACAGCTATTTTACTGACATTTTATTATACTATCATCAGAATTTCTTACACACTAGCATGTTTTTGAGCCATAAGTATGTGCCCGATTAAAAGAATTATGTGTACCAATGCCATTAATGTGGATGTGATAAAGCTGTTTTCACCGATAAATCTGAAAACAAAAAAATATAACTAAGCACAAATGGACAAAGATAATAGTGCCTTTTTGCCTTTAAAGAGGCTACATTGTCTTCATCAATGGTGTCATTGTTTTTTTCTGTATATGAGCACTGCTAAAGGAATGACTAATGTAGTGTAATCGAATGAGATAGCAGGAGTAAAATAACGCCTGGGTGATTCAGCTCATTTAGCCACTGTTCACATCTCAGAGAGATGCAGGCCCAGCCTTCCTCCCACATGGCTGGCAAATCTTAGATCATTGGAAAGAATCTCATAAACCACATTCTGTCAGCACAAAAATGGCAGCATGTGTAATGAAGAAAACAATACAGCATAATTTGGCTTATACTCTATCTGCACCTTTTTAAGGGAAAATAATTATTTTAGGTTCTTTAGATATCATTAAAAAGACTGTGACGACTTCACTTAAATCCTTTAGTCATCTCAAGCGTGAATCTCAGACAGGTCATAGAAAAACACTGGGGTTCGTTTCTCTCATTTCTCATTTTTACACATACTTCCATTTAAGTGACCAGATTAACGTCATCTCTCACATATCAGTATCCCCTTGCACAGATTGACCCCGTGACACTATTTCTTGCTCTGTATAGAAGCATGTGTAATTAAAATCCCTACTTATCAAAGCGCATCAACATCACGACTGCCTCTTAATTGAACCCTCCATTCAACACCTCTCAAGACCCTGACAGATGTTTGAGTGACGGGCCCATCTCTTGATGGTGCAGAGGCTCAACATTCCCAAAGCACTGACTCATGTTTATAGCGGAGTATAAAATGCTTGGGACCTCTGAGAGTGTGGATTTGTGAACAGAGCTTGCAAAAGGAAGATCAACAAAGTAAGGCCTTAAAGTTTAGCCACTGATCAATAATGAGTCGCAGCCCAGAAAGGATATCATCCTATCGCCGGCATTTCGAGGACACCAGCACCTCCTCTTACCAGGTGAGGGTCAGCAGCCCTTCTCCCGTCAGGCGGGATGTGGGGAGGTGCCGTTCAGCCAGCTACTCCCGTAATGCCACCGCTGTGAGAAACAGTATGGAAGTGGGACGAAGGACCATCTCATCCTCACGCAGCCAGCCCCTCAAGACTGGGTAAGCATCGCACATGAAGCAAAGGAACAATACTGAACATCATCATGCATTCAGACTTAATGCAGTTTTTTAAACCAACTGAGGAGAATAAATGTTTTATCTGCCTAGCAATGGAATAGCCTAATTGATTTATTTTATTTGAGGTGCACAGTGTAACTTACAACTGTTATATACATGTGTATTTGCTTACACATATACACACACACACACACACACACACACACACACACACACACACACACACACACACATATGTGTTTGAAATTTAAGTTAGGCCTATACTAAATCTGAATTGATTGCAGTGTTGGAATGGGAACCATCTGTGTCAGTGGAGGGGGGTTCGATCTCGAACAGGCTGCTGCAGAAAACCGTGAATTCCTCAGCACACGAACCAGTGAGAAACAAGAAATGATTCTGCTCAACGATCGACTGGCAGCATACATTGAGAAGGCAAGTGCACAGTTGCACAAAATGAATATGCCCTTGATGCAATTTGAAACACTATTAGATCACAAACACAAAGCTTTGGCAGCACTTTTATCCACAAAAAATATTCTTCCATTCAATAAACCTCTTAATAGAATTTCTTTTTCTTAACAAGAATAACATTTTTTATTATCTAAATAACATTTTTCCAATATGAAGAAAGCTAAACATCCATGTAATAAAAAAGATTCCAAGGATGTGTAGCTTTCAGTTATGTCACATTATATTTATAACACCATAAGGGTGTTGATAGTCTAACAAATATGCTATATATTTTACATTGGTCTTAATGCTCTTGGAGGCGAGCCTCATTTTTAGAGCCATCTTTGACAGCATTTGTCTGATTTGTCCACGGTTGAATGCGTCGCGCGCACTGGCAGTGTGGAAATGCCACTGCTGGCCCACGAGATAAAGCGCATTATTCGCACTTCTGTGGGCATACAGATACAGACAGGGCACATAACACGCGTACTGTGTGTTCTTATTCTCCTGTCGAAACAAAGGTCCGGTCGCTTGAGCAGCAAAACAAACTGTTGGAGACGGAAATTGAGTCCCTGAAGAATCGATTCTTGAAGCCCACCGGCCTCCGCTTGCTGTACGAGGAGCAACTCAAGGAGCTGAAGAGGCTGGCTGACCAGATGAGAGTGCAGCGGGTAATCATTTCAACAGATATTTAGGCTATAATAACATACTAATAAATAAAAATCATATTTTTAAAAACGGTTAGTACGCCTAGGCTAATATAATTTATATTCAGCCATACAAGTCTAGGCTACATAGAATTCGCCTATCCATAAAATATGAATAGGATACATATTTACTCAAGACTGTTTTAAGACTTGACAAAAATGTTGACCATGTTGTCTTTAAAAACTCTGAGGCGATAATTCGCGTGAGGAGAAATAGTCGCTGACTTCATGATAATAATGCTTCCAATTCATTTTAAAGGACCTTGCTATTGCTGCAAAGGATGCTATGGCGGGTCAGTTGGAGATGATTAAAATGAAATATGAGGAGGCCTTAGAGATGAGGAGGAAAGCCGAGCTTGACATTGAAGCTTTCCGTCCGGTATTATTCCCATCAAATTGCCTTATAACATTTATCTTTATTAACAAAGAAATGTGAATGAGATCTCTTACGAACATCTTTTATATTCTCAGGACGTGGACGCAGCCACCTCAGCGCGCATTGCTTTGGAGAAGCAGCTAGAAAACCTGGAGGTGGAAATAGAATTCCTTAAGAGAGTTCACAAACAGGTAACTAAATCACAACAATAATTTTATTTGCACTTGATAAATAAAATCGAAATGTTTTAATATTTCAAACCGCACGCTTGCAGGAAATCGACGAGCTTCTGAAACAGATATACACAGCCCACGCCTCAGCATTAGACGTCTACAGTCTCCCCGACCTCTCAAGCGCTCTCAAGCAGATCCAACACCAGTATGATGACATTGCAGCTAAGAACTTACAGGTGGGTATATCTTTACATTAGAAATATTGTTTAAAATGTCTGGAATTGAGGAGGCTGATGAGCATTGAACACACTGTCTGTGAGTAGTTTTTTTTTAAAGAACAGTTTAAACAACATATGTTACAACACTCCCTAGTCTCCGTATTAACAAAACTGCTTTTCATTTGTCAACAGGAAATGGATTCTTGGTACAAAAATAAATTTGAAGATCTCAACAACAAAACAACAAAACATGTGGACACGGTGCGAAGCGTGAGAGAGAATATTGTCACTGCGAAGAAGGATGTAAGTATTAATGATCTTTCTTTAAACATTTGGGCTTTTACATTTGGGCAATACATATTTGATACTCTGTTGATTTTTACTATAACAGAAAATTATTACTCTATTCATGGTTCCCTCTTGTTTTGTTTTTTTTTTCAGATTCAAAATAAGGAGCGTGACTTGGACTCTTTGAAAACCAAAAATGAGGCTTTGGAAGCCCAGATCCTCGAGACCCAGGAAAAGTACAGAAAAGAACTAGAAGAACTCCAGGTGAGACGAATATAATTTGGCCTACATGCAAAGTAAAATCGAAGAAAGAAATTCAAGCATAAATTACTTCTGACAGGCAAGAATTGAGGCCTTGCAGCTTGAGCTGAAATCCTCCAAACAGAAGATAGCTCTGCTCCTGCGTGAGTACCAAGACCTACTCAATGTGAAGATGTCCCTCGAGATCGAAATTACCACATACAGGTAGCTTTTAGCAACTTAAATATTTATTTAAACAAATCCCACAACACTTAACTTTCACAGTAAAATATACCAGAATATAATCATTTCGAAAAGTGCTATTTTCTTAAATTCTTCCTCCTTAATTGTTGTTAACAGGAAGCTCATTGAGGGTGAGGACTCTCGTCTGTCTTCCATGGTCCAGGGCATGCAAACCATGTCCCTCATGAGTGGCAGCATGAGTGTTCACAGTGCTGGAGCCACAGGTGTTGGAGGTGCCCTGGGTGCAGGAGTGGCTGATAGAGCGGGAGGAGGTCTTGTCGGAGGTCTAGGTGGTGGTCCTGCCATAGGTCTAGGAGGAGGTCAAGGTGGTGGTCCTGCCACAAGTCTTGGAGGAGGCACTGGCGGTGGTGTTGGTGGAGGTCTAGGTGGTGGTCTTGGAGGAAGTCTTGGTGGCAGCCCTACCACAGGTCTTGGAGGAGGTCTAGGTGGCGGTCCTGCCACAGGTCTTGGGGGAGGTTTAGGTGGTGATCCTGCCACAGGTCTTGGGGGAGGTCTAGGTGGTGGTCCTGCCACAGGTCTTGGGGGAGGTCTAGGTGGGGGTCCTGCTGACACAAGTCTTGGAGGAGGCATTGGCAGTGGTGTTGGCAAAGGTCTAGGTGGTGGGCTTGGAGGAAATCTTGGTGGCAGCCCTGCCACAGGTCTTGGAGGAAGCATTGGAGGTGGTGTTGCTGGAGGTCTTGCCGGAGGTAACGACGGAGGTTTTGTCAATGGGATCACCGGTGGGGTTGGCGGCCCAGCAGGCACCACTGTCGACTATACTGAAGAGCAGGCTGTGGAGATGATAGAGAGGAAGACTGTGCTTATCAGGTAAGCATTAAAATAAAGCTTTCTGTCAGAACCATGGTTTTGCGCATGTGCTCATTCTGTGGTGTGTGTGCGCAGAAACTTGGGTTCAATTCTGGCCATGAATCATATTCCCGTCTCACTCCCTGTATCCCTTTCCACAGTGTTTCATGTCCTCTCTCAAATATCTCTGCACATAAAAGGTACAAAAGTTGTCACTTGTTCAGTACCCATTTGAAAGGGCACCATCCTGACAGCTTTTGTACCTTCTTTTCAGAGAGTGATGGCAAAATAAAAATAGATCTAGGCATTATATCAATAAACTAACAAAATAAATAGTGTAGAATTAATATTTTAGAGTTTCATTTCAGCCTGCTGAATAAATTGCATTGTTTTCTCCCACAGAACAGTTAAAACTGAGGAAGACATTCTGGAGAGCAACACACAGGAGAAATCTTATTCCATCTCTGGCGCAGCAGATGATGATGAATAGTGGTGTTTTCTGCTCACCAGTCATGCCTTTAGATGCGTGTGCCTTAGTCAAACATCAGATTGCGTCTTGCATTGCTTCTCCATAAATGGAAATAAAGCTTTGAGCATCATGTCCTTGTTTGAGTTTTGTTTCAACATTGTCTGTGCATAAAATTTGCTCACACAATATCAACAGGTGTAAAATGCAGGACACCTTATGACTGTTTATGACGAGGAAGGAATAGACAGGAAAACCTCCAAAGGGAGTGTGATTGTGTCACTCAAGGCTCAGACCTTGATTCTTTGGCCAAAGGGGAACCCCAAGCAGAACGGTACACGCCACAACAAGAATCACACTCACTATGACCTCATTCTATCTAAATCTGCCCTCTTCGTCTGCATCTGATCCATCCTGATCGGTTCACACTGGAACTGCCAAACACTCTGTAGAAGTGTGAGGTAGATGTGCACTGGAATACTTAAACATAAAACTACTGTCGGCAAAAGCAGCATGTAGTTGACCTAATTTATCAAAAAAAAAAAATGCATTACTATACTTTAAAATGAAAAACTGATGATTCAATTCAAAACAACTTTCTGACCCTGCGCACTGACCAGACAACATTAAACCACACTTGAGTCAATAGTCAATTACAGCAAACAAAAGATAAATGCTCAAAACCAGCACTAAAACGTGTGACTGTTGCTAAAATTCATCAATCAAGACAAGGACGTCTAAATAGTGAAGGAAGTATCCAGGGCAGCGTTTCCCAAAAGCATCGTAAGCCTAAGAAGTTCGTAAAAACTATCGTACGACTGAACTTAATATTATGGTCTGTTTCCCAAAAGCATCGTAAGTATAGCACTTGAAAATCTTCGTTGAACAGCTACGAATGCTCTGGAGTAATTGTAAATCCCCAAGTGCATAGTAAAACATTTACGAGGTCACCTGCCGGACAACCGACAAATTACACCTTTAACTGCAGATTACACTATGACGTGAGTATAAGGTTTTGATTGTAGGCTACTTATTGTACACTTTATTGTACTCATGTTTTTTTTATTAATTTATACATGAAATAATTAAAAAGGGAAGAAAATATAGAAATACACATCTAATATTGAATTAATGAACAAAAACTAATCATAAAAAAAGTAATGTGGGAAATATGCTGCTGGCTGGCTTTAAAGACAGAATAGGCGATGAATTTAAAAAAAAAAATCTGTCAATGACTTGCTGAAGTGCCCGAAAACCAGACATGCATTGGGCATTTTCTTCCCTGATATTTGGACAAGCCTGGTTGCAGTTAGTTTGCAATGTCCCCTCAGATGTTTTCTTTTTCCTTATTTGTATGTCCTTTTAAAAAAATATATATATTTGTTTCGCTCTCTTCTTAAAGGACATTAATTGTATCTTTTTGGTATCTTTTCTTTTCTTTTTTTTTTTTTTGTTTTGTTTTTTTTAACCATTTTGTCAGTGCCTCTCCTGTGCTTTATATAGACTTGTCTTGATCCACACCGAATGACGATTAGGTTAAACGTTCATAATACGATTCCGTATAAGGTTATATTTCAGCACTTCGCAAATGGACAGCAACGCTTATAGCACGTATAAAGAACGCGTTGTCGCGCGTTCATGTGAAGTGCATTTTGGGGAAACGCGCGTGGAATTGCGGTGAGCGTTCGTAACCTTGCACGTAGAGAGCGCTCTTAAGAGCTTACATCGTTATAGGGAAAACCGGGCCAGTATCTGACAAGAGAGAGAATAATTCAAAGGCCTCTTCAGAGGATTTGTGTGAATTTTAGTGCATGTGCAGAGACAGACTGACTGGAGACAATGAGACAATAAAGAGACAAGTGGTAATTGGTAACACTTTACAATAAAGTCTCATTTAACATTAATTATTGCCTAAATTAACATGAACTAACAATGAACAATATATTTTTGCACCATGTATTTTTTTTAGTTATAAAACGTTTGATCTTAAAACTGTAGGCCTATTAAATATCAAGATTAACTTGAGACTGTTGTGGAAGTATTGTTCATTGAAATTAACTAATGTTAACAAATGGAACATTCATATATTATTTTATTAATATAATCATATTCCTATCAAATACACTAATTTGTTATTTTAAATTCACACATAAACACATATATAGCATATTATATTGTAACGCTCAAATAACAAACACCAAGCAATTAACCTCGTTGACTTTTACATTGTAAGTGGGGATTTAAGGTCATGTGATTATTTGGAAGATTTGGGAGAATCACAGGCCCTCTGGGATTACAATACTAATTTAATCCAAAGCAAAAGGGATTATACCGGATTAAAAGACATTTAAACAGCTATCCAGTCATTTAGTCGTTTGTCTAAATAGTTCGTTGTGACAGCAGTTTTATGCGATTTTTAATACAAAAAAACAATAACAGCATTTATTTGTTTTATTGTTATTATTACAATTATTATACTGTACATATCTATAGTTCGCTAGATTTTTTTTTAATTGACAGCACAGGAAAGATTCAGGGTCTTTAACATATTGGGTTAATCAATAGCCCCTCATTACTTTAGCTATACGGTCATCATTTCCACAAGCTCATCCCACCCGAAACGGAGGCGCAATTAACGGGCAGTACTTGCCTTGCATTGCTTCTCCGCAGAAATGCACTGGACATTCTGAAAAACCCAGAAATGTCAATCCTGTCCATTAATGAGGTTGCTACAGACAGTCTTCAGTGATGGTCGCTGATTCATATCATTAGTATGAATTTTGCCAGTCATGTAAAATGCTTTCCGAGCTATAGGCGTTGTAAAGTTGGTGATATGCATTACGGCATGATAAAAATGAACTGCCTCATGCATTGCCAGCATGCGTGCATTATCAATATAATTAGCTACGTTTACGTGAGTGGCTAGTGACCTTTCAAAGACGGGAGCTATCCAGGGTCCTGCCAGGCCACATGGACACTGAGTGCTGCTGAAAGGGGATTTAAATATGGTCATTACAGCTCATTAGAATCAATGCGAAAAAGCAATTGCTTTCCTTTAAATACGATTTATCAATTTAAACATATTTGCATTTATTTTGATCGAAAATAAATATTGAGAGAGAAAGAAGTGTGATTTATCCAAATACACATATGTTAAATAAACCTTAGGCCTCATGACTCAAGATGTCCAAATAAAAAAAATAATAAATCCTCACAAATTATATCCAGAACCACATATTTAGCCTACCTGGAGATTTTTTAGAATACTTTCGTTTTCGGATCATCAGAAAATGTCATGCAGACACCCAGATTACTCAAAATGTTTTCAATCCATGACTGAATTGAAATAATCTCGTCAATGGAATAACTAATGACTGTCTGAACATAGCATCACACAAAACTCCCTCGGTCTTTTTTTCCCAGCGTCCACTTAAATGATCTCAGGATTAAAAGGGGGCAAAAGTTGGTGCTCTCTAAAACCTGAGAAATCCTGTCACTTTTGCATATGGTTTTAGTGCTTTAATCCCAATTAGGCCCGGCTGACACACATAACTATTCACTGCAAACCTCCCCTGAATACATTTGCCTAAAAATGAACTTCACAAATAGAGCTCGCGGTAAAGGCGTTCAACAGCAGAGAGAATCGGATAGACTGAAGGTTCATTCTTACGCGCTCGAGTGAAAAAGGGTATGAATTTATAAGGTACACCGAAACATTTCAATTCAGACAAGTTTACACCCCATTATCCGAGGCCTTTCAGCTGGGACAAGAGAGGTAAAGTTGGGGAAATTCGGTTCAAAAGGCAGAGCTAACTTTGTTCAGGCTTTGAATACTGAAACGAAGCAGCCCCCTTTCTTTTGAGAGCATTTAGAAATGGGAGCACGCATGAACAGAGTCAAATCAGGAGCCACTTATCTCGCCACTTTCTAATGCGACTTTGAATATTAGTCTGGGTTAAAATCCCAATCATGTCATCTGGTGGGACTCCCATACAAGCATAATTACTATTCAATCGCGTCACTAATGTCCCACCCGCATCCCCTATCTGCGACGCAGCTGGTCCGCCCTTTGTGAGGCTTGCACTTTCCCGCAACAAGAACGAGTAGGTTAAGCGCATACAAACAGGCATGTGAGATAAATATTTGTAGCCAAACATATTTTCGTTCATGTTAAATAAATAATTAAAAAATATTCGAAACATTTTTTTCTTTACATTTTCTGACCTTTGTTTCTATAGCCTATATTATGATATTAAGCCAGGCGATGTTGAAGTACTATATAACTAAAGTAAAAAGAAGGGCAGCAAATTATTTGTATAACAAAGTTTTCCTTATTTGCACTGGGAATGAAAGAAAAACGATGATAAAAGAAAGAGCCTAAAAGGAGTTTGTATGGCAGAGCATTTATGGTCGGCGTAAAAAAATGTTTTCTTTAGAGCTCGGGCATTGTGCATCGTTCAGATAGAGCGGTGAACCCTTGGCACTCAAGTCCAGTTTGGACGCATGAATGAAACCCCTGGTGGGACACTGCAGTTCTTCACACAGTCGTTGTTACCCTACATTCATGCTTCATTATTTGGCAACCTGTTAAATCAAATCCCACATTTAGCTCGAATTGTAACGCTGAGACCCTGAGAAAATGCTTTCAACCACTTGACCAACACTTTCTCCGAATCTCACAATCCGACGCGTAAAAAATGCTCTGGAAGGCTCTGTTTGGGTCCACAATATTGTTCCGAAATAAAGCTGCTGCCGTGTAATTAATGTGCCATTTAAAAGACAGGGGACAATGCGAGCGTTCAAGCTATTTGATTTCATTTAATTTTCCATCCCATTTGCTCTGAACACTGCTTTAGCTTCCAAAAACCCTGCTCCAATGAGCGCTTTGGGATGACTTTCACCCTTTGCTTTTCCCGGTTAGGAGGACAGAAAAGAAAACGTCCCCGTTTCCGCCTTTGTGCACAATTTATTAGTTGGAGAACTCCGACTTTAAAGACACAAGACGAGAATGAGAATGGGCCCGGCTGGTGTGAGAGCTGTAGAGGCCGGACCCGCTGTTGCAGAGCGGATGGGAACCAGTCACAAATGGCAACATTAATAAATAACGCAGCGCACAGCCGGCCTTTGCATGCGCCTATTCAAAAATTGTTCGCGTGTCGTTCACGCTCTTTGACTCATTAAGGAGCCCAAAGAGAAGACTCCTAGAAAGGAGCAGTGGGGTACCTTTTCCCGAAGAAAGAAATCCCACCTCTGCTTCTCCAATTACAGCATAGTGTCATCGCAGAGCCGCCAGGGCAGAGGTTAGCGGGACATGTTCATGGCTTAAATTTATCGCCCACAAAGTCGTGTTTCTTTCCTTCGGCCTCTGTTCAGTCATTCAAAGAGGTCAAATGAAGTTTTAAAACCAGTGGTCACTTCAAATGACACCCAATGCTCCGGCATGAGTGAAATCAGAGGGCTCCTCTTCCTGACACGCTAAATGATAACATAAAACACTAAATTATGTTTGAACTCTATTTGTATTCAAATGAGAAAAGCCTTAAATGTTACATGTGTCAAGTGTATTTATTCACAGAGGCTAAAATGATCACTTTTATCGGGTGAAAATGATGAACTTAGAAAGCATTATTGCTTTCCCCTTGATACTTATTCTATAGCTACAAGGAAAAGCTGCTAAAAGATTAAACATTCTCAAGCAGAAACTGTCTGTTCTGTTTTGTCCAGCGTCTTTAGATAAAAATCTTCTTTCTCCTCCCCATTAGTTTCCTGCAGGGCACTTCATCAAAACTGAATGCGCCCATCCTGATACGTGACCTGTTGTCAAAAAGTGTGAAATGATAAGGTGGTGGTTATTCTGAAAGCGGCTCTTATTTAATTTTTTTTTTTTTTTTTTGGCTGGTTCTCCCGTTGAGTACCTGCCCGGTCCCAGCACGGCACACGCCGGGAGTCAATAGAAGTTAACAAGTCTCCCAAACATTCCTGCTCCTTTTGTTGAAACGGCAACAGACAATGCAGCCAGGGAGAGAATAAAGAGCTTTGAAGTACATAAAACCTAAAAGGATGCAGCCAAGTAGATTTAAAGTAGTCACTGATTTCCAAAAACTGGTTTGTATGGGAACAATAAAAGGGGAGAGAATTTATGGGGAAATTATACAGTGGATTTGTCACTTAAAATATCGGAACTGTCTGACGGACAAAGCCACATGCTGAGGATTAATGGTTGCGCCAGACCTTTGATTCTGCACTCTCTTTTCTCTGCCCTTGACAAATTGGATTTTGGGGATGGGAAGGTCGCTGGGGCCTATTGTCTCTTGACCGTTTGTAGCGGTTCATTATGCGTGAGGGTGAGGGAAAGTCTCCATGTGACTATTTCGGAGGGTTCTACAGCTGCTAAAAGAGCGCAACTCTCTCATAGCGCGCTGCTCGCCCTTGCGCATTAATGTGCTGAGGGGAACCTGACTGCGCCATAAGAAAAGCCGGATCACACACGCCACCGCGTCACTTGGCGGGCGGATATTAGTCTGTCCTCATCTCAGACTCTCTGCTCATCTCAATCAGTGGCTGCTTGATCTTGCTGGTTCGGATAGCTCAGCCCCACACAGAGCCAGCCATGCAAGCGACTCGGACACCCACTATCAGTGTGTTCGCCGACTGCAGCATCCCAGTCGGGCTTCGGATAGGTCCGGTCCCGGGCATCTTCAAACTCGGAAAATATGTTTCGGACCGCAAGGAACTTGGAGTGAAAAAGAAGGTAGGCTAAGTTTGGTTCATTTCCAACGCGCTTCCTTGAACATTGCATTATGACTTTTGAAAGTTTTTATTAAAATAAACTCCGAGAGAAATGTGAATGCATTCGGGACATTTTAAACGAGATGTGCAAAATATTGTACAATGTGGAATAGATTGTACCTGCAAATATGCCTTTTTTATTTGTGTTTTTATTTGTATTCTTTTATTCGTATTCTTCAGCTTTTTAATTTAATTTATTGAAGGACATCTACGTACAAATAAAACACAATAATAATTATTATTATTATTATTATTATTATTATTATATTTTGATTATAGTGTTACTACTACTACTAACAATAATGTTTAATCTGAGAAAGAAATTAAATTAAAAGAAATTAAATTAAAGAAAACAAAGTATCTTTTTAAGTAATTATTTATGCAGTTAAAAAAAGTTAGTGCACTTTACTTTTCCAAGTCTCGATGCTGACCTGTCACTCTTCATAAAGCATCCTCGTATTAATTGGTTTGTGGGCTGTCAGGTTAGAAATAATTGAGTTATATTAGCAGGACAACATGTCATTCTTTTACTTAACCGCATTAATAGGGTGACCTGAGTTTCTGGGCGAGATTTCATGCCTTCTACCCTTTTACATTTCAAAGGCTTGAGGGCTGGTTTTTCCCACGTACCAATTTATTTCGATATAAAGATAACAGTAAATCAGACAATTAACCGATCAGTATATAAAATCTTGATTAAATTTAACTTCAACATTATTAAATATTCGTATAAAATCACAATATGGCCAAAGTATTTTTAAGAAGGCCTATATTTATATTTAAAAAAAAATAAAATGTGGAATATTCGTAAATCAAATGGGTTTAAAAGGCGTTGCATGTAAATGGTTTTTACTTTCCTAAATAAGTTGTAAATAGACTGGAGCTCTTTCCGCTGTCTGCTTCTGTGATTGATGCGCGTAAATGCAACGCCGCGGGCCATGGGCGATCATCAGGTGCAATCTCCGTGTCAAATGTCACGCTTTAATCTTTAATTTGTTTGAACAGAATGGAAATGCTTTGACACTCTTCAAATTCGTTTCTCATATCAACTCAATTATGTGGCCGTTCCTTGTAAAATTATCACCATTGTCTAATAGACCGAATAAAACGACATTAACGCGCTTTTGTTTGAAATACCTTGGGGTAATATAGCCTAATTAAAAATGCGGGGAGGAAAAAAAAGAAAAAGTCAACAAAGAATACATATATACGTAAATAAATATGGATTTATATTTGTACATAAAAAATACATATTTTTTTAAAATTCAACCGCTTCACAGGACGCAGACATCATGAGCCAATTTTAATTCAAATTCACTGTTTGACTATTTTAGCTACATTTCGTTATGAACCAAGTAAACAATGATGTTATATAGTATATTCATGTTGAAATTTGTATTTAGATTCGTCTGGTTAGGGGAGAATTCGTGGATGAGTCTGGCAGCGCAGTTCCAGATTGGATTGGGTTAATACGCGCGGCCAGGAACAGTCAAGAACAGAACCTCGAGGCAGTCTCGGATTTACCTGGAGGACAGGTGAGTAAGGAAAAAAATAGGCTATTAAGAATTTGAGCCTATTTAAATTACTGAATATTTCTAATACGTTTCCTTCTTTTCAAAAGATATTCTACCGTGTGATGAGAGAAATACAGACTGGAGAGGAATTGAGCGTTTGGTATTCCAACGCACTGGCGCAATGGTTTGACATTCCTACGACTGCAACTCCAACGCATGACGAAAAAGGTGAGTCGTGCGTCAAAATTTCGTTTTTTTAGAACTGTGAAATAATTAAATATAATTATTGAAGTAGAGGATACACCTCAGACCTCTTCACTTAACCTGAATATATTTCAGAAATATAAAGGTTTCATTCAATTCGATTAAAAAAATGAAAATGCATAACAAAAAATACCGAATGAAATTCCGGTAATTTTACATTTATCAAATAAAGCGACAGTGTATTACCAAATTAGCCTAAATAAGCACATAATCGTATAATATATTATATATTGTTAAAATAGGATAATAAATTAGTTTTGATGCGCTCTGAACGATTTTTTAAGCAACGCGGCCACCAGCAGAATCAAAGGCAAATACTATGCTATTCAAATCCGATTTAATAGGCTTATCTGAGAATGTTGTCAGATTATCCCATGTTTAGTTTGTAAATCGAAAGGTCTGGCGTCTAACTCATTGATTGGTTTAGAATTATTGAGCAGAGTACACACAAACTGCAGGCTACTATTGCTATATGACTGATCATGCACTAGTCTGTAGCTATTATCTCTCTTAATTAGTTGTATTCACTAATAAAGTCCTGGATGTGCTCTCCTGGGCTGATGCGCGGTGTTGTTCAGCGAGGGTTAACAAATGTCATCTAGCCATTAATATTCATGTATTCAAAAGCAAATACATTCAAAAAGGTGCTCTACGGTAAATTAGCTGGCTGCATAATGTATTGTTTGCTGGTGAATGCAAACTTTTATGTGGGATGTATATTGCCCTGATTTGCGACGCTGTACTGTGAGCGCTGCTCTCGGGCCAATACTACAGGGTGCGCTCCTTGACATACGCTTCCTATTCTCCAGCGTCAACAGATGGGCCAGCCTCATTGTCTTATGCGACTCGCGATTTCAAGCAACAGCTGCCGTCAATTCCACGGGAAAGCGCACAGGGAAAGTCCCTATTGAATGTATTGGTTTGTAAGCGCCAGATTGGGCCGGCGCTTGCTCTTTTGATGGTGACAATAAACAACGGGGTTTTGAGGATTACAAAATCATTACATCTATATCATTGACCCCAGACTGCCCAACTGGTGTCATGCCAACGTGTTGACATGCTGAAAATATTCAGCAAAATGCCATCTTGTCAACAAGAATCTTTTACAGTCGTTCTTGATTTGTTGTAATGGTGCACTGGAGATTAAAACATATTTGACGTTCTGTCTGAGTTTTTTAAAGAGTTGTAAAACATTTTCCTCATGCAATTTAAGAATGTTGTATCTGAAAATAACGTAAATTAATTGCTTTTTCGTTTTTGTTTCAGGAGAGGAGCGCTACATTTGCTGGTACTGCTGGAGAATATTCAAATACCCGAACACCCTGAAAGCTCACGTGCATTTCCACTGTGCGTTGAGCAACGGTAGAAGTTTGGTGAGCAACGAGCAAGTGAGGGGCACAGACAACTTCAACAGATCTCCGAAATCCGGGGACATCCCGAACACGTCGTCCTCTCCACGAATCGGCCACAGCACCTTAATTTCAGACGCATTGAAACCGTTCGCCAATAAAGCGGGTCTATCCAAAAAACCCAGCGCAGAGGAGCAGGACAGGGCCCTTGACATGAGCGTGACCTCGGCCAGGAACCCAGGACACATCTTGGGCCTCGGCGGGACATCGTCTGTGCTCAACAGCATGGGTTTCCATCCCGGCGTGCGCTCTGCTTTCAAACCAATGGGACTTTCAAAGATCTCCCCGGCTGATGTCGCGAGAGATGAGCCCAATGGAAAACCGAACAGTATTGGGTTCAGCAAACTGCTGGGAAACATCAAGTCAGTGCGCACCCTAAACGAACCTCTACCGAACGTTCATCCCTCAAAATGCGCACACACCATGGACAGCACACCTCCCGTGATCCCATGCGCAAACAATATCCGAGGCTTTCCTCTACTGCCACATTTTGAGGAGACTTCAGCTTTCAAACACATTGACAACCGCATGCACCCTGGCCTGTCGCCCTCGCGTTACTCCCAGCTTCCGGCCGGGTTTCACTTCGAGAGGTTCTCCTTGCCACAGTTTGATGGTGGAAAATCCTACAACGGAGACTGCAACATACCCCTCATGCCATTCACGGTTTACAATGGAGAGCTCCTTTATAGTTCTCCGTACTACCCTCTGAAATTTCACTTCGGCAACCTGCTGAAATACCCGGACTACTTCGGCGCGCCCGCTCTAAATCCAGATCTAAACGCGATTACGAATATCGACAGGGAGATTGCAATGCACACGCAACAGCTGTCTGAAATCGCTGTGGAGAAGAACCGTTCACGACTTGAGTCTATGCCCACATCGAACCCAAACTCGGGCAAGCCAAAAAAGGGACATTTGTGTCTTTATTGTGGCAAACTGTACTCTCGAAAATACGGGCTGAAGATTCACATGAGGACTCATACAGGCTACAAACCACTCAAATGTAAAGTGTGTTTTAGGCCTTTTGGTGATCCCAGCAATCTCAACAAACACATCCGACTGCACGCGGAGGGAAACACGCCCTACAGGTGCGAGTTCTGCGGGAAGGTGCTGGTGCGCAGGCGAGATTTGGAGAGGCACGTCAAATCGAGGCATCCTGGTCAAAGCATCAAAAAATCCGACGACAAAATGGAAGGCATCTTCGAGGACGCCGAGCAAAAAAGCGACAACGACAGCGACGTCGATGTTTGCTTCACAGATGATCAGAGCGATCAGGAATCGAGTAAAAACAATGATTAATGGACCAATTCTCTGGACATATTTAAATTGACTTTTGCTCTTATGTAGCTAAATTATGCATGTACATAAACTAGTTATGAATTGTTTGTTTGTTTGTTTGTTTTATAAAATTATTGTGAAGAGAAAACCTTGCAGACTAAGCAAATGTTCCCCTATAAATTAAATCATTCTGTGAAGGAGGCACTCGTGAAGTTAATCTCATAATAACATGCTTATTGGTATTGAGTAGGCTACATCTCAGCGCCCTCAATGTGGAGCTGCACTTTATAAAGACGGGATTATGCCACATAAACGGTGTGTTTGCGTCATCTTTTCTTTAAAAATGTTCCTGTGCATATTTTCTTTAAAAATGTCTGACCGTTTCCTTATAACACACAACGTTGGAATTACCTGTCAAATCCGCACTTTTTTTCTTTTCCCTTTTTTACCAAAAGCATTTAACTCATTCTGTATAAATGATTTTTGCAGAACAACGGGCATCTATCAATAAAAATAAAGTTGTGTTTCAAAGAATTTTTGGTGTTTCTATTTAGTTGAAAAAAAATCTGTCAACACAAAAAAAGTGAATATTATGAGGCTTTATTCATTAAGCTGACGGATGTATCGTTTATTATTATTGTTGACCATTTTTTCTAAGATAAATATTCCTCCCACTGTCCGTTTTTAAATAAAATGGAAAAATATGTATAGTTTGAGATTAAATATAAATTAGGTATATTTCTAAATGTCATGCTTGCATTACGAGAAACTTAAACGTTTGGCTCTAAAATTTTTTATAGTATTTTAGTATTCTAGACAGTGCATTGTTCACTTTCTTTACTCAGACATCAGATTAGTTACACATAATTACTTAGCGGTTAATGCTTTTCAGCAACTCAGGTTAACTGTAAAAAGTGGTTACAGGCTGTTGCCATGATTAGATCTTTAAATTACTTTTTATTATATTACCTAGGCACATTGATTCTTTCATTATTTTTTGCATGAACAAAAACAGTTAAGATGTAATAAAGCACAGTTTTAGGTTAGGCAACCTGAAGATGAATGAAAAATGTTTTTATGTAAACTGCAGCTTCTTTACTATCTAATTTAATTATTTCCATAAATCCCTTCATTACACATGTGTTATATTTAGGCAAAATTTAGAGCAACTACATGACGACTTGGAGGTCTAAAGTTATGAACAAAAGCAAACAGTCACAATGAAGTTATAGAAATTTACCCTTAGTTAAGGTTGGGGGATGAAGATTTATAGTCAAAAAAAGCAGCAGTCTCTCTCCACACAACATTCTATAATTTATTTATTTCTCTGCCCTTCTCCACATTTGGTGTGTCCTTGATGTGGGACTTTCTCTTTCAGAGACTCGGCTGTTACCAGCCATTGTGTCTTCAAGGTATACAACGACAAAAGAACAAACTGTAAGTTATAGCATCAGCACCATGATTGCTTTTTCTTGTTGGAGCAAATGGAAGAGGATATGGGATCCTCCTGTGTAATTATACTTCTGTTCAAATTAATGTTTCTTTATTCAAGCAGACTCTCCAGTGTATAAACCCTGTCTGTAGTTAAAGAACTTTTGAATGCATATGTATTTTTTCCTTGGGAGTAAGTTATTTCTTCACTTGTTTTTCCTGCTATGAAAGATTTTGGATACGAGCCAGAGATAACCCGCTCATGCCCTTCCCCTGGTGCCCCCCACCCCCACCAGCGCTCAAATCAATTAGTGCCGTTGATTAGTCCAGACACCAGAAAGAGGGATTGATAGAGAGACTGTTGTGGTTTCACACAGTCTGGAGGGTAGAGAAGTTTAGCAAAGCTATTACATCTGCAGAGAAGTGACCAATAAAACAAAGCAAATACATAAAATGTTTGGGGTCAGTAAGATTTTTTTTAATGTTGTTGAAAGAAGTCTCTAATGCTCACCAAGGCTGCATTTATTTGATCAAAATGCAGACATATTTTTAGGTATTACAATTTAAAAGAATTGATTTTTATTGGAATATCTTTTTAAAAAAAAAGTAATTTATTGCTGTGATGGCAATGCTGATTTTTCAACATCATTACTTCAGACTTCAGTGTTGCATGATCTTTCAGAAATCATTCCAATAAGCTGATTTGCTGCAAAATAAACATTTCTTATTATCAATTTTGAAAACAAATTTTGCTAATTAATTTTTTTAAAGATTCTTTGGTGAATACGTTCAAAAAGAACAGCATAATTACATTCAATATTATTTGAAATATACATCTTTTGTAACATTATACATCTTTACTGTCACATTTAATCCATCTTTGCGTAATAATTTTTTTATAGAACTTTTTTAAAAGAATCTTACTGACCCCAAACGTACACTCACAACCACTTTATTTGGTAGCCTACACCTTGCTAGTACTATATTTGTGGACACAACCCGATCTCACGACCAAGTCGTACGAATTCGACGAATGATTAAAAAGTGGCCTCAATTAAAAAGTGGAAACAATTCATACGACCTCACTCGTACGAATTATACGATTTTGCTAAAACGTACATATTATACGAATTGGCCAATTCGTATGAATTCGTACGAATGACCTAACCCTTACCCCGCACCTAAACTTAACCGTCACGTGGGTTTAGACAAATCGTACAAATTTGTACGAGTGAGGTCGTACAAATTAGTACGAATTAAACATTTTTTACTCATTCGTCGTATTTGTACGAATTGGGCGTGAGATAGTGTTGAATGTTTTCATCAAAAACCTTAATTTCTTTTCGACATAAATTTTCAATAAATTATCAGCAGCATTTTTTTAAAAGTGAACATAAACTAACACTTAATTTAAACATTTATGCACCTTTAATAGTCTGAAGCAAAGCATAGGAACTAGAAATCTGCTGTAACTAAATCTGTCTAGTTCTGCTTGATATAATCAGATGTTGAGTTCACTTAAATTGTTTCTATTAAGTACTATGAACTTTAAGTATTTTTTGAGTAAAATAAACATGTTTTATTCAGTAAATTTTACATAATGTGGATAATGTCATGAGGGGCCCCCTAAAAGCAGCAGGACCCCCAACTGCACTAAACAGATTGACTGCATTTTGAGAAAAGGCTCTTTTAGAATTATCAGTTGACAGACATTCGGATTTCATAGACGTGCTGTCTGAGGTAACTGGCAGGTAAGACGAGCACACTGTTTTGGGAAACAGTCACGGAACGCCTGTGAGTCACGGCGCCCTTCCGCCGGCAAGACCCATTTGATTCTCTCTCTCTCTCTCGCTCGTCTCTGCCAGATCTGACGCTTCCTTTAATTCTCTCTCACGCTCGCTTGCCTCTCTCTCTCTTTATCAGATTCCTTCCCGCGCGCGTGTCTGCCATCGCACCTATTAAAGACGCTCGGCAAATGGAATTCCTCAATATCGCACTCGGCTCTGCTTTGATGTGGAAGAGAGAGACAGTGAGATGGGGTGCGGTGGAGTGGGTGGGGGGTTTCTTAGCATGAAAAAAAAGCTGCCAAAATGTGTGCTCGTTTTATCAAATGTGGGCTGATGTTTGTCACCGAACGGCTAGGACTCCACTGAGTATTTCAATTAACACGGAGAAAACGGAGTTGCGGTTTACCACGTGATTTATTCCTAATTCACCTGAAACACTCTCATAAAATATGTTCTCCAAACTAAAACCAATTTCCAGTAGATAAAAAAATCAACAAAATGCCAAAGAAGGTTGCTTAAATTCACGGGTCCCAAAAACAAAACTTTATATATATATATAT
This sequence comes from Cyprinella lutrensis, assembly GCA_027497675.1. Lineage (NCBI taxonomy): Eukaryota > Metazoa > Chordata > Actinopteri > Cypriniformes > Leuciscidae > Cyprinella > Cyprinella lutrensis. Next base: position 10,797,343 of record JAOTRC010000008.1, on the reverse strand, counting down.
ACCATTTTACCAGTAGGTCTACTAATTGCAGGTACACTCTTAGAAGAAAAGGTTCTATCAGCACTACTTATTTGGAATTCCTAAAAGGTTCTATACACTCTTAAAAAAGGGTTCCTCTGGGTTCTACATAGAACTCTGGAGTTCCATACTTGGCCAATAGAACCTTTTACCAAAAAAAAAATGGTTCTATATAGAACCCTTTTGGAGTTCCATATATGAAGCGGGGATGGAACCATTTCTGGTTCTAAATAGAACCATTTCTTCTAAGAGTGTACATGATTTAAATCATGTTACACCACTGTCTGCACATTACACAAGTCAGCAACATGGTGTCATACATTACACAACTTTTCAACA
>JAOTRC010000008.1:10766236-10793222 GCA_027497675.1 Cyprinella lutrensis | reverse complement strand
GGTGAGTTGAAACTCATTATAATATGCAAAACTGTTATCCACTCACAGCAGTGGGCGTTTACTTCCAAGTCTTCAGTACGAGACGCCCATAAAAACCGAGCGTTTTGGAGCTAGGCTCAAAACTAGGGTACAAAATAGCCAATTACTTATTTATTTTGATGTTTTTTAATGCAAAATCCAATCGAACGTAATAAGTTGACCTCAGGCAACAATATAATTTATAAATTTATAAAGCCAGTTCATCACCCCTTTAATTCTCATTTTGCAATAAGACTCTCGATTCCCTGGAGGTGCGGGATTTAGCGTGCTCCATGTCAACCTTTCTCGCTCTCGTTACCACAATCAGGTTTTCAAAAACTATATATATATAAAATGCATTTAAGAGACACTAAACCTAATAAAATTGGGGTTTTGCATCTTGTTCTTGATCCCACACTCTTCTCAAAACCATTCTAACCTGTCTAACCAGACCAAAAAGGACAAAATAAAGATGTTTGTTTATTTAATGGTACTGAATGGTTTGGGGAAAATGAGATGTCAGAATAGCAGGCCAAATGTTCCCTCTCTCCTGACATCTCTCTTGAGTTGAAAGGATTGTTTGTTGTGCGTATGCGTTACTGAAAGTGGCTGTGACAGCTCACTGAGGTTGAAGTTGATAGTCTGTGTTCCTGGAGCAGGTAAACCAGAGAAGCAACACAGGTAGAACACAAGCTCAGCTGGTCACAACATCCGAGTGAAGGACAAGGACATGAAGGCTTTAACATAGTCTGGCTATACACACACACACACAAAATAAATCTACAAAACATTGCTATTTCTGGATGCCTTGTACTACTCTGTTAACCACGACTCATTGTGTTTCAGTGGTTGTGGTCAATAACCCACAGACCTTAACCTTCAAGGTCACTGACCTCTTCCTCCCCATTCACACCAATAGAGATGTCCATCACACCCAGTTCAGCAACAGCATTCACTGTGGTCCAGGTTACAATTTTAACATTGGATATCTGATAACTGGAAAAATAAAACAACCTGTTTAGTTTAGCATATGTGAGATTTATGTGAACAGAGAGCCACTGTCCACTTTGGTTTTGACAGGGTGGCCTTACATAGAGATCCCAGCTCAACTGCAAAAATGTATTTAATGGCCTGGTTAATGTCTTACAAGGCAGACATCATGGTTTCATATCGTGAGGTGACATGTCCATTAAAATTTTTGCCAAGCTCCATGCATATTTCCCCCCCCCCCCCTTTTTAAATAAATCACATTTTATTAGAACATCCTACAACTTTTTCCTTTTGACAGACTAATTTTAAGCATGATTAATGCATATGCTGACCATATTTGGGTTTTGATTACCTGAACACTGCTCTCAAACCATCTTTTCAGAGGGTCTTTCCATCATAAGGTACCTGCAGGTGAGGGCGCAGTTCACACCAGCTGTGTTTTGTTGGTATCTTCTCCTCCATTCTGGGGCCTCCACAAACCAACATATGCTAATCACAGCTCACGCTCACAGAGCCAGCTCTCACATTCAGCTGCAAATGAGGTCAGGCTTTGGACCCTGGGCTCCCTGAACCCTTGTTTGATGTAGGTCACAATGAGAGGGTCTTCTCCAGCACAAACATGAAACCCTAGCAGGTATTGTGTGGTTCACACTGCATATATAGATTTCACTGTGAAAATTGCTACAAAGGATTTGATTTCTAAGGTTGATGCTGATTTTTGTTCCACCAAGGGACCAGAAAAAGTAGGAAACAAGACTAGAAGTTAGAGATAATTTCAGAATATTTTTAGGTGAACTATTTATTCACATATTGTTCCAAAAATAACTGACTGACTTCATTTTGAAAGCAAAAAAGCCTCTGTTTTTTGGTCCAAACAATTAATGTCAAAGGGGTCCAATGTTGTTTGGACTGCAGACTGCAAAACATCAAAGTTTTGGTGTTACATACATGCAAGTAAATGAAACATTTTTCAGAGAAAGTGAATGTTCATTTTAAGAAATATTCAAATACAGGAAAGCATGATTTGCCTAGGGGATATTCCAAACAACTGAACTATTTACCCATTCTAGCGAAAAGTAACAGGTTTGGTTATCGCCAAAAGTTGGCATTATTTTGAGCAGCTAATTGTGATTGGCATTCTGCTACTATACCTTACAGACTCAATGCACAATTAAACAGTTTCTTGGTCATCCTAAACCCTTTCCAAATCCTTATCACTTGCTTCTACTCAGTTTCAGGTCTGACCATGTTCCTCACATCCACTGAGCCAGAGGCATAGTGAGCAGAGTGATTAATGGAAATGTGTTTACTTGTGGCCATGCTCTCTGTTCAAGTACTGCTAAAGCTGGGCTAAATGTGTACCATTGATTTCCTCATTATCTTCAGCCTAGTAAACAGGCAGGCAAACCAGGCTGCTAATGTACCAGCAATTATTCTCTATTTAACTACATCACTACATCTCTGAATACAGGAAATGGAAAAATGACAAATGTTTAACATGAAACTAAACTAAGACACATGTGCACATTTGAAAAAAATAAGCAGTATGATAGACAGAAGAACTGAAAACATTTTATTTAACGTTTATTCTGTTTGCACCAATAGTCTCTGAAGCAACCTAGCATGAATGTAGGGTCTTGCTAAAATTGTAAAATAGGGTTCATGGCGTCCAAACTGTATGACTTTCTTTCTTATGTGAAACATACCACACGTTAACCAGTCTATCTCTGTGGTTTGCAGAAGACAGACGGCCATACAAGTTTATAATAACATGAGGGTGAGCAGAGTTTCCATTTTTGTGTGCATATGGTAATGTAATGCCTACATTCTATAGCATTTAAAATGATTAATTTTATTGGAGAAAAATGCATGGAGGAATATTAATGTTAGTGAATTCTTCATCTAAAAGTTCCAAATTTCTCCCAAAGGAGTCAACATCATCTCTTTCTCACGAAAATGGTCAGTGCTGAATATTTGTAATTACGTTTAAGGCTCTGAAAATTTTTGCCCTCTTAAATATTCTCATTTAAAAATATAACATTTTGAAGGTTCTCAGACAAGAAAGCATTAGAAACAGTCTGAATCTAAAAAAAAGAAAACGGGGAAATAAAGAGAGGTAGACAGTGAGAGACAGAGTGGTCTATTGGAGTGCAGTGGGCTATGAGACAGGTCCATTCACACAGATCTAAGCTGACCGTCAGGCTGTGCTTGAGCGCACTCACCCGGGCAGCAGCACACACAGGCCACAAACACAAAGTTAACCAGTCAACTCCATTACAGTGCAGGGGGGCGTGCCCGGACCTGCCACTCCAAAGAAAGCGGGCAGGCTGACAGAGAATATTAATTACCTTTAAATGAAGTGGAAGTCTCTTTATTGGACGTCTGGTGCTGGGTTTGTTATTGCTGGTCTGAAAAGGCCAATGGCCCTTTGGTCTCGCCGCCTTTGAAATCCCTGTGGACACTGGTCAGTGGGTCGAATTAGCAGACAGAATGGATTCTCACTTTTCTGAAGAATCCAAGAACATTTCTGAAGCTTATTCTTTTCAAATTTAGTTTTTAGTTTATCGAGAAGCCAAGTCAAGGGTCAAGTATGACGGAAAGAGCTTTTCAACCAATTAAAGATTAAAATGTACCAATCTCAACTGAACGTTCCTGTATTAGTCACATGAAGCTCATATATCTAGCGGGGCTGAAAGGGTAGTCTGTAGCCATCAATGTGACCTAAAGAAATCCGAATGGCGACACTAGGCGCCTCACTGCCCATCATCACAAACACACAGATTTAATTCCTCCCATCCTCATGTGAAGAGAACAAACAAAGCCCCAGAGTCTGATCTTGAGATGAAGACGACGCCTGGGCTTCAGTGTCTGTGAATGAGATTACATATTAATCCTAGCGAGGGAAAAAAAGAACATGCTACAGGTAGCCTTTTAAGCTCCTTTTGTAAGAGGGCTTTTTTACACCTCTTTTCTGAACACTGAATAGACTTTTCCTCTCCCATTCTCTCGGTCTCATTCTATTGAAGAAATTGTTCCCTAAATACATGCTATTAGAATATGTGTATAGGTGAGTAATAAGTTATTAGTTGCAATTACTGGTCATCTATTAGCAGAGAATAATAGGCTGATTAGCCGCAAAGCCTTTTAACTTCAGAGGAAGTAATTTAAAGATGGCTATCCTTTCACAAAAAGAAGAAAGGAGCTGCTCTATGAATGATACACCCGCCTATTGCACAATAGTGGAGAAAAACCCCATCATAATAGCATAACCACGATAGCACAGAAAACTAATACAATCAATGGGAAGAATATCTCTATAATTTTCAGAAAGTTGCAGTGTGCGAGCCAAAAGCGGTGTAGAGCACTTCACATGCATGGCCAGGAATCAAGTCAACCGAATATGCAACCAGCTGTATACAAAACGTACAGAACTGAACTAAGACAGCATTATAATATATTATAATGTATGTATTATTATATATAAGCAATATAATATATTATAATATTTTATACCTATATAATTGAAACTGTTATTTTTGGATGCACCTTCCTCACATTGTTTCAAAATCTTTCTTTGTGCTTCAAGGACATCTATTCACTTAGACTACAATCATTTCAGGCAGTGAGACCAAACATTTCAGCTTGCTTTCATTTTTTTAAACAAAAGCAGACTTTAATTGAGATGCTTTTCTTCTTTATGCTTTTGCTATTATATTAAAAAGAAAGCGATGCAACAATGTGCCCGAAAACGTTTTCCAAACAAATATGAAAGTGTTTCATCGTTCTTGCATTCTTTACAACTGAAAACACTTGCGAGTAGGAGTTGTGGCTTTATATGATGATACCTATTCATCAGCTTACGAGGATAAAAGTGCTAGAAAATGGTTTGAAAACTTGTTCAAGCCTTCATTCATTTAAAATTTGAACGAAAATAAAATTTATTTAATTTGTTATATATGGTTACCATCATGATTTGTGAAGAGAGAAGAAAAAACAACTAGGGCTGGCAGCAAAAATCCGTTTTCAAGCCAAGTCAAGTCTTTTTTATTGTCTGAAAAACAGGTGGTTTGAAATTGATTAAAATCAGATTTTTTTGCCAATGTCTCTCAGTCTGAATGCATCTAAAATCTAATTCGGTTTTTCGTCATCCATTGTGTGTAATCTCATCCATAGTAACAAGTTCATATTGTTGTTACTAACTGGACATGGTAGAAAAATGGAACTTGCAGATTAAACAGTCTTATTTGTATAATTATTAAAAATATTTAACACTAAAAAAATATTATAAAATAAAAAAAAAAAATCTAAAATAACTAAAAACAAAATTGGATCACCCTTGCAGTGAAAACAATACATATCAGAAAAGATATACTTAATTTCTGAAAAAAGAGCACACAAAGAACCACTGAATCCAGGAGATTTACCACATGCCATGCTGGGAAGAAAGTTTATAAATACAGACAGAGCCTGATAAAGTTCTGCTTGATCACATGAAGACAAGTCTTCTCATTTTATCTTCCTAATCACTTTGTATATTTCCTCGCTTTCGCTTTTGTTCATCTTAATTATAGCAGAGGAAACATCTGAAAGTGACAAGGCTAATGTGCACGTCTTCAGGTAATATGACAGCGAGCCCTGCTGGGCTTCATTTTGAGATGGCCTGCAGATGACAGGGCTGCACCAGCTCCAGAGTGGATCACAAACGGGCACACTGTGCATGCTAAATAAACTATACCACATACCAGCCTTCATACAGAGTGCAACATAGTGAGATTTTATAATACCCGAATAATTCTGTACTAATTCACATGACCTTTAAGCAATCTTTAAACAACCGGCCGCCATTTTATCACGTACTGTCAGTCAGTCAGTTTACCAATTTCCTCTGCGAGTCACTCTGCCAATGCACTCAATGGCCAAGTACCATCGGCCAGTCCACTCACATGCAAGCAACCGTCTGCCGGATGACTCGCAATTCCCCCTGATGGTCCAGTTTTGATCTCACGGCCGGTAATTGCTGTGGGAAAGTGAGCCACTCCAGATGAATGGAAGAGGAACATCGGTGTCCGTGATGTCGGATGCACCACGTTCAGGTAATAGCCTCTCTTCTCCAGACCCTGTTGGCCTTTTGCACAGAATGAGGGGATGAAAGTGCTGAGAGAAGGAAGGAAGAGAGGAGGGGGCTCTGCTCCAAGACTGGCAAACCATAATTACCTGTAATGAGACTTTTGTTTTGAAGTATCATGAAGATATTCTTGAAGTCACCCTGGGCTGATTGGACGAAGTGGCACCACACGGCCTCTAGGACCCTTTTCGATTACGATATGCGCTTGGCGTAATTACTATTGAAGTCTCACTTTCCTCTCTGAGAAAAAGCCTCCTTCGGCTCTTTGATATTTCTTAAACAGCCATTTCGGTTAATGCGTTACCTTGACAACTTTCCTGAACTGAGGTTGAGACGAGTGAAAGATCACAATCTATTTCGTCTTTGAGATCCGCTTCATAGGAACTTGCCATAACCAGTTGAGGTACCTTATTAAAAGAACCGTGGCAAAATGGCATCCTATGGAATTCCGTTATTCCGGGTGAAAAGACGCCGTCCAGGAGACAGTAATGGCTGTGTCCCAATTTGGCTGTTATGAATATCTCTAATGAAGTTCTTGATAAAGAACGCTTTACATTTGCAAATCTGAAGAATAGTGATGGTTAATGCAGATCTGATCAGCAAATTAAAACCTTTCAGGGTTGTGCCATTTACAGCTCATCATTGTAATTGAAGAGGTTGACTAAAAGAAAATAATTAATTGAGTATAAAGCAGACTTTTATTTACACGTAGTTGGTTGTTTTTTCTTTTATGTATAAAGAAAAATCAAATCCTTCAACAAAATCTTTATTCAGAATGGTCCATTAGCAGGATTAGAGATCTGGTCTAGCAGCCTCGCTACCATCTGTTTTATAGGTCAATGCAAATTTTACAACCTTTCCAACACAAATGTGAATGATTCTTGGTCAGGCAGTCAACAAAAGGACAATAAGGCCAATATTACCCATTAAACAGAACCAGAAGCACAAGGCATTCGCTAATCACACAAATCACCTTATCAGATGATTCTTGTTTGACTCAGAGCCACACAGAATCCAAACAATTACCTCCTTTTGGTCTCAAGCCCCATTGGAAATCATGTTAATATGATTTAAAGACTTTTTTGTTGCAGCTTTAAAAACTGAGGAGCTAGAAGATGACTCAACATAATAGAAAGATAATTAAAAAGCAGACCGCTTCAAATTATCTCTTAATGTGCCAAACTTCTACATTGATGTACAACTGAAAATGGCCTATAAACTCACTTTAACTTTAGACTATTATTTGCTGGACGAATTGTTTGTGTTTGTTTGTGTAAAATATAAAGGCAACATTTACAATAAGGCTCAAATCATTACCATTGGTGGATTAGTCATCATTAAATAAAACATTTACAACATTTACTAATTTAGGTTAATATTATACTAACACTACTGTTCAAATATTACTTTGTTTTTGAAAAAAAGTCTCTTATTCTCAACCAAGGCTGCATTTATTTGACCAAAACAGCAATATTATGAATATTGTGAGTTATATTTTGATGTCAGAGCTGAATTTTCAGTATCATTAAATCCACACTTCAGTGTCACATGATCCTTCCGATTTCCTTCAATATCCTCTAAAAATAAGTTATAAAATTACATAACATTAACATAAATGTCGTCACTGTCACTTTAGATCAATTTAATATATACTTCCTGAATAATAAATAAAAAAATCTGACCCTAAACCTTTAAATGATAGAGTATGCTAATGATAACTAATGTTCATTCATACCATTAAGTGACTTTGATGTAAAAAGTATTGTTCATTGTTAAAATGTAATAATGATCACATTAGATCAAATAAAAAATGATTTGAACCTATTGCTAATTGTAAAGTGTTAGCACATTGCTTTTTATTCCAGTGTCTTACATTTCTGTTGACATTGTTTTATGAAAAGTCAATTTACTATTATTACTACTATTATTTAAGGTGGTTACAGAAACTCTATTAACATACCATATGGTACAGTCACTTTATTTGTACAGCTCGAAGTGTTTTATTGCTTTATTAAATAATGGCTTTAAATCTCAACAGATCTTGATTGCATAATCCAATGGATTACCAGAACAAGCACATAGCTGAAAATGTTCAATCAAAGCAAACACACTGTTACAGACGCAAGCACACACACTCTCCCTCCCATGAGACCTTGGATTCCATAAAGAAACTAGAACACAAAATTAAGATATTTTCAGTAGATACACAAGCAGCCTCAACCTGATAAAAATACAACTGCTTCATGATGGTTAAAACCCACTAAAGAACACAAGTGCAAAGGACGGAAAGCTGTCCTAATTTTTATCAGAATGCAGCATTCTGACAGGCATTACAGTGGTTAATGAAAAGATGACTAATTTGTAAATGAACCCTCATTGCTCATGCAAGGAGAGTCGGGTCTGTTTGGTCAGGTCTCAGGTGGGCTCTAAAATGAAGGGCTTTATGTCTCTATAGAAGAGGGGTCCTCAAACTCCAACCTCTCCTCCTGCACTACAGCATTACATAGACCAGACGTGAGAATTGACCAGAGAGGCAAGTAGATAGTAATGCACCGATATAACTCTCTTTCTAAGGCAAGCTGCGGCAAGACTCATCACCCTTGTGTATTGTAGAAAGTTATGGTGAAAAGGCCTTCAAGTAAGAGTGTATATATGTGTGTGTCTGTGTGTGTGACATGTGGGCTGGTTCCCAGTCCCCACTCAGCAGCGGGGTTCATTAGCATTCCTTTGTGCGTGCATAAAGGGGCACGGAGAGCCACCTATTCTACGGCTGGACTTTACCAGCTGCCATCCAGGGCTAGTCCTCATTAAGGCCCCGCTGTTCCTCTGAGAACACCACCACATGTTCCACACGCGCCCGCTCTCACCCACACTCGCGCACACACGACTGAACCAAAGGAGAATTTCACACACCAAACGCTCAATCTTGCTCATACACAGGCTCGCACACTCCACCAGAAAAGCGTCTATTGTGATGGCCTATCGCCGCCTACATCTCCATATAAACAGAAGGTGATCCTGCCTTACAGGAGCTCCGCGCTCATCAATACACACCATGAGAAAGTATACACCGTGCGCAGCTCGAGTTCAAACCCCTGCTTCAGATGCCTCTATTCAGTGTGCGGCCATCAGAGTAATTGCTGTTGGAGGATAATTGTGGAGCAGATAAAGCTGGAGCTCATGGACGGGGAATTTGTTTGCATGAGGTATGCAGAAAAGATTATTAAAGGATAAATGAATTCTCTAGGACACCAGAAAACAGAACCATTCATCTCTTCAGTAGAATGCACTTCTAGTTACCTCCTCACCGCACATTATTTTTGAAAGACTTTTGCTTGGATGAGTGGAAGCTTTAATGATTTAAAAATAAGTTGAGTTCCTGTGACCTTTGCTCATTCCTGAAAAGCGTTAGAAAAATTCATTTCTCATACCGTATACATGACCACTTGCTTATACCAGTCTGTGAATACGAAATAAATTTGAATGCAGTTTTTTTTAAAAAAATACTAGAGTGCTCATAGAATCTAAATAAAATACACCACAAGAGTATAAATTTATAAAAACATCAGACCAGAGCACAGAACACCAATGCATTTTAGCCTTGATTTTGATGACCCCCCGGCACAGATGAATTTCTAAAAGTTCTGAAAGGACCAAAACAATGGTCTTGTCAATAAATGGAAACTGTGTTTGACTGTTGTGCTGCTAGGTGAACGTGATTTCATCAAGTACCACACGTTCCTGGATCAACTTTCCAATCAACCAATCAGATTTGAGGGACAAGTTTACAGTTCATCTCAAGTTTAGGTTTAGAACCAGGGTGAAGTACTTAAACATCAGTGTTATTCACCTTTCATTTCCCTCTGATTTTAGGGAAAATTTATGGGTAGGGTTAGGATTAGGGGAAGGGATTGTGTAAGGACTATATTTTGGGACAGGAATGTTGATCCAGAACCAATCCAGGATACTTGGCAAAAATCACGGTGACCTTACCGGCCACTATACACCAGGAACACAATCATAATACATTTTTGAGTCAACAGGAGATGCAGTTTACTGTACTGTACTGGCATAAAATAGGTAAGAAAGACAAGATTATCTCATACAGTTCTTCTATTGAGGTTTCTTTCCTGGAAGCAGATCAGAGCTAATGGCAAAACATTGCACCTGTACAGCTCTGGAATTTTCCAAGTCCAATCACACTATCAAACACAGAGATGTTGGATATTCAACTGTGCTTATTTGTATTCAAAGCTCATTTCTTGTATTCCTGCATTTTTGCATTTGACGTTATCTTACACTTAGCCTGGCTAATGCCAGACCACATATCATTAAGAACGAGACGTGGTCCCGAAACCACATGTTCATTTTCTCGTTTTTACGAAGGCCCAGAGCCATATTATTGGGTGCTATGAATGTATCAAATGCGCCTACATGTCTATCAAATGCGCCTGTGCTCCCTCCCCGTTCTGTGATTGGTTCCCTATTTCAGTGGAAAATTTGGTACATGGTGTCCAGGCTGCCTAGTAGCGTGAACAAAATCGCGCTGCAGCAAGGCATCATGGGGAAACCCAGGCTAATCTTACACTACAGTGTACAGCATGAGAAATAAATGTTTATTTTGAGATCTTATAATGTTGTGATGCCTGGTGAAACATTCAAACGATTGATTATCGTTGTTTCAATATTTACTCTTTTAATTTAGACAATAGTATATAACTTCAGCATTAGCTATTTAGTATTGCATTGCCCATAACACGAAAGTAATAATCATCTTATTGGCACAGGTGTATCTTTAAATTACCCTAATCCTTAAATTTAAATTAACCTATGTAATAGTAAATGAAAAAAAATCAACAAAAAAAATTCCGAGAGCACAATCACACCATCCACCTGCGGCGGGATACAAGCACTGACTGGCAGTCCGAAATTGAGCCACTGAGTGCAAACTCAAACCGCTTCACACTCAAGGGCCACTGATTGACAGCACATGTCAGCGACACCCATTTAGAGCGTGTTAGCCTGGTCACAAGAGACAGCGAATTAGATTGAGCAAGGTTGAATCAGTGGAACAAGAGGAAAATTAGGGATGATTATAGCTGAACCACACCCATTGATAAAAGGTGGGCAGGCCCCCGTAATCCCCTGCAAGCAGACAATGAACATAAGGAGATTGAGCCCTGTGTTTTAACCCACCTTTTACCAGGGAAGAAAAAGCCCTCTTATTCTCTATATTTACAACATGTGAATGACCAGCCTATTAGCCGAATGCTTTTAGGTTGGGCTCACATAGCAAGGAGCTGGCTTTGTTAGCCACGGTCTCCTTTGTGCAACAGACCCTTGCAACCATGCAATGGGATTCACGCAGTTGAAAATTACACTTTCCTTCCCCTTTCATTAGTTCTCATTCGTTTGTCTGTTTTTGCAATAATTATGTCTTGATTATTTGTTTCTATGTTTATCAATTCCACAGGGCCAGGTTAAGATGTCACGTCTCTCTACTCTTTATCAATGTTTCTATGTACAGATGCACTGTGTGTGTAATTCCTGTCCTGTAAAACAGGGGTTTTTAAACTCAACTCAGGGGACCCATCCATCCCACAGGGCCACAATACAGGGGAAAAAAAATCTGATTTTACTAAAAAAAAAAAAAAAAGATTTTTTTTGCTTAAAAAAATCTGGATTTTAAATCTAAAGTTAGTGTTAACCTGAAAAAATATTATAGATATTAACCAGATATTTTTGAAATATTTATATATTACACAAATTACTTTTACTCAGCTAGGCAGCATTAAATTTATCAAAAAAAAAAAATGCTACAAAAGATTTCCACTTCAAATAAATGACGTTCTTTTGAACTTCCTATTAAAAAAAAAAAAATTAAAAAAAAAATAAAAAAAATCCTGAAAAAAAATTTCTACAAAAATATTGAGCAGCAAAACAGATTTTAACATTTATAAGAAATCCTACTCGAGCACAAAATCAAATTCAGTTTTGTCATTACAGGCGAAATGACTCCTAATAAAGGAGAAAAGATTTCAAAAGACTCTGAAGTTGCCTGTTTTCTTCGACAGGTAAGTCAACTTTACAGTCTTAATTACAATCTTTTTTTCATTGTTTGTTTGGTTGTGTACTTTAGAGATGAACAGATGAATATGTACAGTTATAAGTTAATGATGATGGTGATCATGATGATGATGATATCTAACAATGCACATACTTCAGAAAATATAACAAATATGAAGGCATAACAACTTTTTCACGGTAATTCATTGACACTGTGAATTTTTCACAGTGTTTTTCACAGTAATTCATAAATTCATTTGTTTATTGTGTCAAGTTGCTGTTGTTTGCAATAACAAACCTGTTCACCCGAAGGAATACTCAACGAAGTATTAGAAGACATCCTGTCATAGCTTTTGGGTACATAATGGCTACTGTAGATGCAACATTTGAAAAAGCGAGGCGCTGGAGAGCACATTTCGTTTGAATGCAAAATACATTTTTACCGCTAGATGGGAGAAATTCCTACACATTGTCCCTTTAAATTCAAGATCACGTAAACTTTTCCCTCCGCTGCGACTGTAAGTCATTCTCCATTCAGCATCAAACAGCGCGTCGAGTTTGGTTACAATAGTCACAAAACAAAATAGTAATTGTCAGTTCAATGCAGAGTAATAGAAATTCTTCTTGATTTAAAAAAAAAACTCTCCGCATGTGATCTCACTCGAAGCTTAGCTTTTGATAAAACTTGAGAACCCTGAATTCAAATGTAATATTTTTTGATCTACCTCCAATTAATGAATGCAAACCCTCCTTTTCTGAATTTGCTTCTTTATGGTTGTAGTGCACTTTCAAACGGATTGAAAATTAAACGTATAAATATTTCCCGAGGACAAACTGTCACATGCAAATGTGGTTACAGTGAGAGAAGCATTTTTGATTCATAATAGCAGCAGCCTTCTTAAAAATGCCCAGTTAGTACAAACTCTAATGTGAGTGTTACTCGTTTTCAAGGACATTTTAAATAAGCCACCGAAAAGTGCTGGTGAAACAAGACAGAGAGTGACCTGAATCAAGGCCAAAGCCTTGAGAGGAGAAATGAGAAAAGCTCTGCACATTCGGATTTTTTTTTTAATATTTTTCCTCTTGCACACTGGTTCTTGCTCTTTATCTCACAGAAATGCATACAAAAAACACGGTATTTAACATAAATCTAAAAAGGAATATTACAGTAGCTACCCTGTGACTGAAAAAGTTATATCACGTTACAAATATTATGTCAGTTGCCTAAGTGATGCTTCATTATTTTTCCATTCCCACAAAATAATTACAATTTACAATAGCGTCTACTGAAAAGCGAAATAATCATAATAATAATTCTGTTATTGTATCCTGATTTAATGCCACAATTCTCTGGTGGATCTTTTTCTAAATTCACGCAGTGTAGTTTTTCCACCTGGAATTTGGCTATTAAATTTGTTTAATTTTTAAATTAAGTTTAAATTACTGATGACTTCAAAAGCATAAACCATTGATTAGTAACCTCAGAGCTCATGGTAGGTCTAAAAAGTTTCTAAATATATAATCTCCTTACATTAATAACCTGTAATTTACACAGAAAATTTCAACCAACCTCATTAAAAATGCAGATGCGTGAAAATTTCGGAGTCCGTTCAGTTACAGAGTAGGCTACAGTTGTCACTATATGCGAACAAAAGAGTATTTAGGACTCTAAAAAAGGGCTGACAACTTTATTCTGAAATTGATTGACAATTCCATCTCTCTCCCCATTTCCTTAACAGGTCCAAGAAATGTGATGGTCCCTGTTTGATCTTACAATCATGACAGTGCTGAATGTTTGGTGAAATAAAAAAGCTTTTTCTGTCTGTGAAAAAAAGACAACCCCCACCACCATATTATTTTCCTGCAACTACTAGAGCTTGTAGTAATTACTTTAATGATGTCCCTGCATCTCAGCCGCCATGCCACGAGCAATAGAAAGCACAAAATAAAAGTTCAATGAAGGCACATGGAAGACAATCATCTCATTAAACGACACAGAAAGTATAGAAAGAAATAAGGCGGGTCCTCATTTCCGATACAAAAAAACACGATATTTTTCAAGACTCTATGTGGCAGGAAATAGAGGATGTCGAATACTTGCAAAGCTGTAAATTACTTGGACATCTTAACGTGTTCCAGTAGAAGGTTTATTTAAGTGATAATGATCTAATTCTGTGTTCTCAATGGCAGATGTACAAGATGTATCCTATTACGGCCGTCCATAGCAATGAATGCGACAGCTCCAAAAATCGCAGCAGACACGGTCAGTGGAGAATTGCGCGAGGGCATTGATATCCACAGCTGTTCCGTTTCATATCAGCAAGCAGGGACAGAGATCCAGGGCTCACCTTCGCTGGCTAACCCTTACCTCGGCCAAAAATGTGTAATTTGATTTCAATTGGTCCTGAAAGATACATGGCAGGCCTTGTTGCAACAACAATGACATCCACACGCTTCACCAGGTTTTCACGTCGAGGAGCACTACAGTGCTTTTATTATTTCTATGTAATTTTTTATTTATTTTTCAGAGCAAAGAACTGCATTTTTGGGGGAGATGGGGGTGCAGGGTGTGTAAGTTTTTCGGCCAATCGGGGAATCATTTACTTACATTTTCCTTCTGCATAATGAGCTGGGCAGCTAATGACGGTGCTGGCCGGCCGAAGACAGGGTGGCATGCCTTCAGATTTAATGGGTGTGCAGAAAAAACTTCCAATGCTTTCTGACATCTCTCATAGCAAACTAAATGTGCTCTGGGTCAGGGAGTGTCTATTATGAAAATAAGAGTCGAACAAGTCAATTATACTTCGCTGACTGCATTGCCAGGGGTCCTCATTAGAATGATCAGGAAGGTCCGTGGCGCTGCTCTCCTCTCCTCTGTGTAGCTCCTGATTAAGCTGTGGAGGAATGACAAGACCTTGTGCTTCCCTTTATCTTATGGAGTGCATCTATAAGAACGTGTTCATGGAGTGGAATCAAATAGACACGCAAACAAACCTCATGAGGCTTTACAGGCGCAAGAGCGCACTGAGGGGGCAGCATCTCGAAAGCCGGTAAGAAACTGTTGACATGCACGGATTAAAAAAAAAAAAGTGCGGGACAAACTCGGAGGTCAGGAAGCTGATGGCGTCATGGATCACGGTGCATCCAGGAAATATTTTTGGCAGGGGATGTATGAAACGGTCATGCACAGACCGGATGCGTGGCTTAGGGTGAGAGGGAGGGGCTAGAGAATACATCCAAACGAAAAGCCTGGGGTTCGTTGGGTGGATTGGTGTTCAATCCTGCCCGCTTGGCTGGGCTGTATCTCAGAGCAAGGAGCCAGGGATCCACTGACAGTGACAGGATCTGTGGAGACAGGGTGCAGGGAATCTGGCTTGTTCTTCCTAGTGCTTATATCCCGTGCAGTACGGCGAAGTCCAGGCAATAATTCATTTATTTGAGCATGTACAAAGACAGCTGCAAATATTATGTCCCTCTACACATAATATAAAAATATGCTTCTACCTACACTACTGCTCAAAAGTTTGGAGTCTGTTATATTTTTATGAAAGATGCCTATTATGCTCACCAAAGCTGCATTTATTTGATAAAAAACAACAAAAAAATAATATTGTTAACTATAAACAATTAAAAAGAACTTTTGTTTTTTAATTATACATATTTAAAATGTAAATGTAAAAATGTAATTTATTCCTGTGATGGCAAAGCTAAATTTTTAACAGTCTTAAAGCTGTCCACAGTTTTTCCTCTTTGTCGCCATCTCTGTTCGAAATCTGCAATTGCAGTCATTCACAGAATTATCAACTTTATGCACCGTAAAACTTCAAATAATAGCCGAGTCCCAAATAGATATGTCCCAAATAGAAATTGGACATTTTTAGAGATTAGAGACTTGCTTACACTCAATGAACAACATCAACACTAAATTATAAAGGCCTGTCTCATATAGACGCCTGTTTCAAATACAAGCCGGTGCAGTTCGAAGATTTGGGAAAATAAAAGCTCGAACTGCAGCTATACAAAAAGGCTATTAGGACTGCAGCTTTAAGTTTCCCACAATCCTTTAGAAATCCTTTTAATATGCTAAGCTGGTCCTGGTTTCATTAGGATTCTAGGATGAATAGAAAGCTCAAAAGGACATTTCGCTCAAATTTCTACAAAAATAAAAAATGTATTATTCATATTTCTGAGAGGGAACATTGAAATTACCGATACATGCTGTGATAACCCAATCTTTACATAACTATAACTATTTTTTTTATCTAGCTTTGAGAAAAGATGAAAAAAAAAAAGTTTTATGAACTGGTCATTTTTTCTTACCATTTAGTTTCTAAGCCTCTTTTGCATTCCACTAAAGGAAAAAAAAATCAACGCCAGCTATGATTTTATTTCACTGCATTTTCAGCACAAAGTACCAAAGGTGCTCTCCAACATATTTTTACATTTAGGTGCTCTTTGAAACAGATGATTTAATCAATGACATGTTATTTCCTAAATTTGTTCTGGCACCAAATTCACTAATAAACACAGTCTAAATCGTGATTCCCTGAGGTATTCAAAAGGCCATAATCTCGTGTTACCTGAAGGGAAATTGAGAGACATAGTGAGCACACCAGAGTACATGCAACATCCAGCGCTCATGTTAAAGGACAAAGCCCTCATCCCCCTTCCTGCTGTTGTGCAGACTTAATACAGCCCAAGGCTACGCAAATTTACGTCTTGACCTCCTTAAGTTGCCAAATCATGCAGAATGAAAAAGCATTTTTTTCTGCTGCTGTCTGTCCTATGAGAATATTCTTGTTATGATAATTGGAAATTCAGTTATTTCCCTCCAGTGTGCTTTTTAAAATATGAGCCAGCGTGTGCAACCAAACCAACTTTAACCAGCATTACAACCTGTGTCTCATCACGATAATTGGGTTTTTGAGTTGACTTGACTGGATGACAGTGATGCCTCGAAGATTCATCGTGGCAGTCTTTTTAAACCAACAGTGCGACTCAGGAGGCGGCATTTAATTAGGCAACTTAAAACAAGGTCAGTTTTTGGCAAATGTTTGCTTATCCACACGTCCCTCCATAACTAGAAATCCTATTTGATTTTAACATCATGCCAGTTTTCACTGCTTAAATCCAGGTTAAAATATAATTGAACAAAAAAAAAAGTTTAAAAGAGGTTTAAGATACATTTATTATTAAAATGTATCTTAAACATATTTTTTTCTAACATTGGTTCTAGACTGACTTTCTTAACCTTTTCAGGTGAGTCAGCAGAATAAAACTGTTTTGAAAGATATTTATATAAAAAAATAGTGTAGAGACTATTTGCAGACATTACTTTAAGAGAGCAGTTTTGTAAAATGTAACCAAATTCAAAGGAATTTCAATTTCTGAAATGTTTATATTAATATATAACATTCTCAAAGATTTACTTAGGCTATCTACTGACAAGTCAATTATTTTCATGTAATGGATAATCAATAACCAATGAATCAATGGACAACATTAAAACTTATAAATTACTAAATAAATCACAACGTGTACAGTTTGAACAATTGTTGTTAAAGATTAAAAATTACTTACTGTACAACACCTACCAACCACACACACCCACAAACACAAAAAATCATCTTGCTTCCTCTGCATGAATTGTTGGCTCTTTAAAAAATTGAAAGCATCTGCTAAATGCACACAGTAATTGACCAATAACAGTGTCTGCCAATTTCATTACTGATTTAACATGCAGCGTTATTAAAACCTAAAAAGAGTACAGCATTGAACAGGAACTAAAGTAAAACAATGCAATGAGAAGAATAGGAAAAATGTGCCCGTTATCACATGCTGCTTGACCTATGCAAGAAAGCTAGAAGACTATAAAGTAGTAGTAGTAGTATATTGTTGTTACAAATGTCTGATAGGAAATAGGATGATATAAAACAACAGTCATTGTATTTATTTGTGCCTCTGGGGTCATATGCCTCTCTAGGTCATGACCTATCTAACGATGACCATCTTTTATCCTCCACCTACGCTTAGGTTCACACCTCACAAACCAGAAAAGCAACCTGGAGGGGAGTCGTACAGCGTTCATAATTTCACAAGAGTGGGAGATGTCACTGTGAGAGGAGAGGGATAAACAATAATCTTTCTAATGCGGAGGATCCACAGCAGTCTAACTATTCTGGAGTCACTCCAGTATCACAGTTCTCTGTGCATCAAAGCACACGATTAGGAAGCAGATAGGGCCCTTTGAAAGAAAGAAGTCGTGCCTGCCGTTTCCCCTGCAGTTATTAACAAACGGTCCATGATCAAGTTAAAAATGTTACTATGCCCTCTTAACATTTACATTTAGAAGAATTTAAGCCGATATATTCATCTATCGGTGTTCTATAAGAAAGACTAAAAGATGAATGTACTTCTTCCTATCCTCAAGTAACTCGGTCTACTACAAATATAAGCCATTTTAATATCTTTTACTTCCTTAAAGTTTCAGTTTCAACCTATCCTATTAAGGGTAATTACTTTAATATTATTAGTAATTTTGCCCAAGGTATGGTACATTTTCCTACAAGGTCTACTTGTTACATACATAATCAAGACGATTACTTTTATATACCTCTATCTTCTCACACTGACTCATCCAGGAAGATCCCAGGTTTCTTGTTTAAAGATCAAGAATAGGCCTTAACAACAGACCTTTCCTGACCTCAACCTGTCTTTTCTAATGCTTAAAAAAATGTAAAAAATAGCAAGAAAGATTTTCTTAAAAAGAAAAATCAACAATATCATAAATGGACCTCAAATTTGTGAAAACAATGAAGTCTGCGATAATATGTCAGTTCAGGTTCAGTGAGTTTAGGAATATGCAAAGCTTTAACCTTGTGAATTTCACCAAAACTTACATTTGAAGTCCACTTTTTTAGCATATTTATTTACTAACGGGGAGGATATCTGACCAAATGTGTTTACTGTCTCACAAACTGGTTGGTGTAAACCGGGTTGCATAACAAAAAGTTAGAAAATGTTGGACATCATCATTGCAAGATTTTTACATGTTCTGTCATATGCACTACTTAAAAGTATGGGTCCAGCAAGACATAAATGTGTACTGAATTTTATTTTATTTTTTTTAAAGTCTCTTACACTCACCAAGGCTGGGTTTATTTGATTAAAAAAAATACAGTACACATTTATATTGTGAAATTAATTTAAAATAACCATTTTCTATTTTAAAATATGAACACATTTCTCATCAAATGTGTTCCTAATTAATTATTTAGCATATTTTTTGTTATAAACTTTTACTGCAACTGCCACAACTTCTGAGCAATCTAGCACTGTGACAACTAACTGGTGCCCCTCTGTCCTTGACAAGCACGAAACATTTCAAGCTCTTTACTTTATGTAATTTTACTTTGATTCTAGAAATAAATGCAATTTCTAACTCCAATGCCTACCATAAGGCGAATGAACAAAAATGCAGCCTTGCCAGCCAGAAAGAATAAAGAAGATGGTATAAAAGATAAAAGGTACTTGAGAAAGGGCAGAGGCTTACATTAGTGGCTCTCCTAAACTGATAATGAATCAAAACAGCTCATCACATGAAATAGCAACAGCTTTGCTTTTGGCAGCATTGGGGAGTTGTTGTTTTTTTTCTTGATAATGCTGACAACACAGCCAAAGTCATATCAAAATATACATTTAAATATATATAATTGTCATTTTGAGGTAGATGGTATACATGACCCCACCGTTCAACTCCATTTAGCTGCCTAAACAGCAAAATGTGTTGAAAAGGTGCTTCCTCATCAACAAACTAATTTACAAACCAAGCCTTTGTTCAAGACTGTATTTACTGCATGAAGGAAGTATTTATCGAGCTACGTGGTTCCGGTCGAATGATCTTGTGTGGAAAGCTGTCTGGTCCAGATTCTTTCTAGCCATTTAACTCTGCTAATGGCCTCTCTGCTGCACCAAATGGCCCTTCTCTCCGCTCCGCCACACAGTCGTCAAACTGATATGCCCTAATGTAAATATTTGGACCTGTACCCCCACCCCCTCCAAAGGGCAGGAAAAGAGCTGTTTAATTGATATACTGCACACTCAAACGGGTTTAACTTCTAGGAAAAGAGGTGAGTGTCAGGAGCAGAACAAAAGATCACACCAGCAGAGACCTCTAAAGTGCTGGTGTTATGTATAGTGACCTTATGTGGGAATATCCATCTTTCTACTCCTCTAGATCACAAGATAATATGACCTGGTTCATCCCTGAATGGTTCAGCTCACAGACAGGGCAAAACAAATAAGTGACAGTGAAAGAATGATGGTATGAAGGGTGAAAAAGCCTACTTACACACATAGGCCAACCTCTTTACAAGGCACTACTGTCATTTTCACTTTGGAAGCTTCAAAAAATTGCATTACTGTTGTAAAAGCTTTGAGAGTTGTTATATAATCCTGTAGAGAGACACATACTGCATATTAGACAAATGTCCATTTGCAGTTTTCCTGTGACGGAATTCAACATGACATTGAACTTGAACTTCTCCTTTATAATTAAAATGTACAGTAGTCCCAAAAGTTCAGGACAATTTAGGCAATTAAAAATATATAAATGTGACCCTGGACCACAAAAGCAGTTTTACGTGTCCATTTTTTTAAAATTGATATTTATACATCACCTGAAAGCTTTTATAAGCTTTCAATAATTAAGCTTTCCATTGATCTATGGTTTGTAAGGATAGGACAATATTTGGCCGATACACAACTATCTTAAATTGGGAATCTGAGGGTGCCAAAAAAAATCTAAAAACATTGAGAAAATCTCCTTTAAAGTTCCACAATCGCCATTTCTGTTGGCGATTGTGCCACATCCACTTACAAAAATCATTTTTGATATATTTAGGGTAATAAATTTCCTAAATGATCTTTACTTAAAGGGTTAGTTCACCCAAAAATGAAAATGATGGAACACAGTTTAAGATATTTTAGATTTAGCCCGAGAGCTTTCTGTCCCTCCATTGAAAATGTACACACGGTACTCTCCCTCTGGGTAATCTAGGTCAAAGTGTCAGGAGTCTCATCGAGGCGTGTGGCTCTGGATTGTCTTCACACCTTCTCTGTGCTCTGGCTAATGGACTATAATTAGCAAATTTACTGGTCAGTAATTCAATTTTGATTGTTTTTCCCCTCTCTTTGCTCCAGTGAATTTTGGAGCTCTCACCCTGCACTAAGTGTCAAGTCCAATCAACCTGGTGCGAGACGAGACCCAATTAGCACTGTGGGGCGATCCCTCAAAAAATAGGAGCCTAAAGGCTACATGTCCCAGGGACATAATTGAATAGGACACTAGCTTTCATTTGGGTCTATACATTGGGAAAACTGGACAGCACATAGTTAATCCTGAATTGTTGTTTTTGATTATTTATAACAGAATATATTTATCACTTTATAGATACTTATCCAATTTAACATACAGTATACCAGTCATATTAATGATTGAGTGACTTCTTGGGATGAACTACCTTGTTAAGTGCTGGGTTTAAGTAGAAATAAATAAAATGGCCAACTCATGCTTGAGACAGAACATACAAACAAAAAAGTTACGTCACCTCAAAGAGTTCCACCATTGTACCATGTATATTCTCCTTTACCAGCTGTGAGCAAAGTGTTACAGGCATTGGGGCAATTATCTCCTCTCTTCAGTCTATTATTCTTCCAGTCTTCATTGCAGTGTTGAGTGACTATACAGAGAAGACCTTCAGATCCTATTACCTCAGTACAATCCACAATGAAAGCCTGAACGTCTAACCTTTTATGATTTTCCCGGCTAGGATTACTAGGACACCAGAGTTCCAACCCGCATCCAACCAGCCCAGCGTATTAGCACCATTCAGACCCAATAACTTGCAGTCTCTGTAGCTGGGTCTATCACATGGACTTTACTTAAATGTGAGGTGGCACTGCTGGGCCAAAGACCTGCCTCAGTTTACCAGTGCCTCTGGTCATGGCCTGTGATATCTCTGTCCAGTCCTGTTGCCCCGGGTCATCTTTAGCTGGACGACCCAGAAACGAGCAACCAACCGCTCTATCACACATCCCCCTCGGGAAAAGCTGGTGGGTGTCACCAGGGTGTTTGCGAATTAACTCCACAGAGGAGCAAGAAAGAACTTAGTGGGTCTGCCACAAAAGAAAAGTCTATAGTGCACGTACACTCTTATTTATTGGAAACACCAATAAATGATTGTTAAATCATGTTTTGCAGCTAAAGAAAAGTTATTACACCAACTAAAAAGAAAAGCAATATTATCAGTATCATGAGATATCGATATAATATTGTACGAACCTTTCCATGCTGACAGAACTAGTCTTATCTAATTTAATTACTTTTATTACCATACATTGTTGACCTTTTCATCCTCTTCTCTTGGATCTTTCAGCCTTTACTCGTCTGAGGTGATGGTTAGAGGTGTGTGGTGCCAAAACTTGTGCTATTCAGTGACCTGGAACTGCAGCAAACAGATAAGAACATCATGTTCAATAAAAACTCACCTAGTATACATGCCTCTCTTAAAATAGCTGGGTATCTCAACACCGTTTCACTGAGAAACCACAATCACACACACATCTACTCTCCACCAAAAGGCCTGTGCAATTTTTATATTATGCACCTATACAAGCCTATTATTGTTATGACACCCTGGTGATCCTAAGGGCCTTTTTTCAATTAAGCCGCTGGCTGTTTGCAGGTATTGTGCTGGACTTGTTGTACCCATACAGCCGGCGCTCTTGGCTATTGTGCCAGGCCACAATGGTTAATGAGCTATCTACCCATGAGGACCAAGCAATGTGAGCAAAAGAGTACAATGTGCTCTTCCCTCCTACAAAACTCATGCACACAGACAATACACTCCACCTCAGCCACCGAACACACCAATCCAAGACCGACTACTGTAAATATAGGCCACTGCCAGTTCTCTCCTTTGATCTCAGTTTGCATTTCAACATCAAATGAGCTGACCTAACCTTCTCCTTGGGCCATTTAAATGATAATGTGTAGCAGGGACTGGTTTGGGCAGCCATTCATTTCAAGGTCAAGAGGGCGATCAGACGTACTCTCTCTGGTTAGCACAAGAAAACAAATGTGTTTTTAACCAACCAAATGCACACCGGAGTTCAGTATTGCCACTGATTGATTGCAAAAGATATGCTTTGGCCGGAACTGGTCAACGAACGAAATGGTTGATGTGATGAACCAAAGCTTAACTTCTAGAAATAATAATTCCCAATAACAGTTGTGCAATTGCATACATCATAACTTGCATCATGCATTTAAACACGATTCAAAACAATTTAAATCTTTATGTAAACAGAAGAGCAATTGTATAGAACACTTAAAGTAACTTTGCGTTCCCCTGAGAAACTTTGCGTTCGCTCGAAAACCTTTACGTTCCCCCGAAAATTGTTTCATTCTGTGGGCCATTCCGAGGCATTCTGTGTTCCCCCAAGAAACTTTGCATTTGCCTGCAGAACCATTCGAGCTCTTGGAGAGCGAACAGTGAACGCAAAGTTTCTTGGAAGAACGCAAAAGAAATTGCACGAGAACGCAAAAGCATTGACAAAAATCGAAATGTAGAAATACAATTGCAAATGATATACAGTCACATTGTGAGAAACAAAGCCAAAATTGTGAGACAAACACACAACTGCTAGATAAAAAGATGTATAAGAGCGCGAGAACGCAAAACCATTGACAAAGTCGAAATACAATTGCACCTAATAAATAGTCTCATTGTGTGAAACAAAGCCAAAATTGTGAGACAAACACAACTGCAAGATATAAAGATACATAAAAGTCAAAAAGTACAAGAAAAAGTAAAAATTGCAACATGACATCATGACTTTTGTGTAAACATACAAGCCAATTTAGAGTCAAGTGGCGTGTTATCTCGGCACATTTTGAGTTCTCTGCGTATATGCGTGTATGTCTACGCCATTAACGTCATTCCGCGTGTCTATACATGCCGTCAAATGTCCGAGCGAAACGAAGCAAAATGTACATCTACATCTGGGGAGCGATCTTTTTCTTTCCTAGGATGGTAAGGGAACAGTCATAAATGCCATTAACCCCAGTGACGGGTAGGTTTAGGGACGGGGTTGAGCTAAGTCATATATATATATATATATACAGTAATAAGGTTAAGTCAACGGTGTTCATAAACACACTGAAAAGTGATTATGCTTGTTGATAGCACGCTAAAAATGGAAATACAAATTGGCGTGTCATACACACGCTACTTCATGAGATCAGTCTGACCCTGCAGAGTTTAGCTTCAACCCTAATTAAACACACCTGATCAGCTAATCAAGTCCTTCAGGCTTATTTGAAAACTGCATGTGTTTGTGTGTTGAAGCAGTGTTGGAACTAAACTCTGTAGGGCTGTGGCCTTCCAGGAACTGTCTCGTCCCCATCAATATTCATCACTCAGGGAGACATTCTGGTAAGATGAGATTTGTTTCACAAAAAAGACTCTTATTTTGGGCAAACTGCTTTCTACATAAGCATGGACCATGTTCATGCATGGCATTATGAGACCAAATTACATTACATGTTGATCATATTCATGTTCACATTTATGATACCATAAACCTTTATCTAAAGTTTCTCATCCCTGTGTTTTGTAAGGTCAATTGCTTCATGCAAATATTTAACATAAAATTTGCATTTAGTTTAATATACTGTATATCAGAGTCTTATCAGTTTAAAGCTGATTACAGTTCTTAATCAAGTTGAAGTGGACATACAGTAGAACGCATAAATGCACTGTAAATTTGCCTGTGTTTTCGGTGTCATTTTTGTCCTTTTATTGTTCTCGCACCTACTGGTTTGTGGTTTGGTCTCTTCAGTGGGACTTGCATCCGTGTCTGTTGTAGACTCCCTGGTCTTCCTTCTCTTCTCTCTCTCCACTTCTTCATCATCCTCCACAGTCCACTGTCGAGCAAGGCTGAAGATCAAACACATATATAAACATAGATAGATAGATAGATAGATAGATAGATAGATAGATAGATAGATAGATAGATAGATAGATAGATAGATAGATAGAAAAATAAAGTATTTAAAAAAAATATTTAAAACTCTATTCAGGCAAAGGGGACAAAATCCAAATGACATTCTGAGCAACTGACGACTGAAATCTATCCCGTCAGTCTTTTTGAAAGTATGAGAAGATGCATTACGATCAAAGGTCACAATGATATATCCCAGAGGTGGACTATTATATTTCAGCCTGAAAACAGTGTTTCATTGTGTAATAACAGGTTTTTCAAGCTCTGTTTTGGTTCAAGGATACTCTCTATGCCTTGAGTCTGAAAGCATGTGAATGCATTACACTAGCTGTCAAAATAATCACAACCTGCATCATCACAAATTCAAGTGCATGTCCAGTCTAGACTAATTACTTTCAGTTTTTATTTTAGTCATAAAGTTGTCATCCAACATACACATGACTTGCTACATATCACGATGACTGTAAATGTGTATTGCTTGCTTTAGAAGTGTTGCCGTGGGTGCTACAGTAGCCTACTAATAGCCTTTCTGGAAAAGGAAATTTGTTGTGTTAAGTTACAATGCTTACGTTTTGGTGTTTTTTTTTCAATATTTAGTCGTTTTTTCATCTTAAAAATAATTAAAAAAAAACTAACAAACAAAAAAAAAAAACTAAATAATCTCATTGTGTGATGGTTCTAATAGTTGTAAGTTAAACATCTATAGAACACCTGCTTCTGGTCAGAAACAGCAAAACCACTAACCGGACCAAACAACATTAACGCTTAATATTTTAAATCTACTTACGTTGACAAAGCAGACCAGTTTTTCCTGCTAATGGACATTATTTTTGTGTGTCGGTAGGAGAGAGGTGTGTGAAGTCCTGCGCTCTTCTGTCTGTGTGTGTGTCACCTTTACCCCGCACCTTCACGAGAGCCGCGTCACATGACCACCTTCATCACCTCCCGCCGAGCCTTCACATCATTCATGTTCCTTGTTATACGGTTAATACACTTTTATAGAACCACTTCCGTATTTTTATCAGCTCGGATATCATATTTAAGTCAGTGAGCGGTTCTGCGTGTGTGGACGTCGCAGGAACATACAAGACGACGATCACGACGCAAGTCCTTTTATCATTAACAAATCGCTGCATGGTCAACAATATTGTAAAAAAAAAAAAAAAAAACAAAAAAAAAACAGCCATAACTATATACTTAAGAAATAAACCTCAAAATATTGTTTTAGTGAAATGTCTAAAAGCTCAAATAATTTGACAAAAATATATCAGAAAAAAATATATTATATTCTATTATTCAAAGTTGCCTTAAATATTTTAGAAT
Source organism: Cyprinella lutrensis (assembly GCA_027497675.1). NCBI lineage: Eukaryota > Metazoa > Chordata > Actinopteri > Cypriniformes > Leuciscidae > Cyprinella > Cyprinella lutrensis. Next base: position 10,766,635 of record JAOTRC010000008.1, on the reverse strand, counting down.
ATAAAAAAGACATGATAATTATTTTTTTTTTTACTAAATAAATAACATTTTTAGGTTACACATCCCATATATCACATAAAGTAAACGTAAAGCCACAGCAAAATCAAAATGTGCAATTCATATTTTTTATGGAATATTGCAGTTTTATTATAATTGTTAATATTAATAATGATAATAATTATGTTTATTAATAATTATTCCCAATAAAATAACATAATAAACATTCATTATAATTAATAGTAATGTACCCTCATATTCTGAGGGCGGGGCAACCTGTCAAATCACAAATTAGGCAAATCACAACCATCCAATCAGTACCCCATTAAAGCTACACTGTGTGATTTTTACCCCCATCTAGCAGTGAAAAGGTATATGATCATCCAGTGAATATTAGTTTCT
>JAOTRC010000008.1:10739274-10750625 GCA_027497675.1 Cyprinella lutrensis | reverse complement strand
ATAAACACTCCAAATATACAACAAAATGCATTTAAGGGCTTAAAAAGTGGATTTTGCATGATATGTCCACTTTAAATAAAATATCTCCATTTAGAGTGGAATTTAAGCTTTAAGCTTGCAGATAATTTTTTAAGCTCCAACAGCAACATTAGCCTACACACTAACTTAAGTTGGAAAATAAAAAAAAGCATAATCGTGCCCCTTAAAAAACACAAAGTTTTCATTTCCATGATTTATAGATAAATAACAATGCTTTTAAAAATTAGGCTTTATGTGTTGACATTCTCTCTCCCATTCGCTGTCGAAAAAGAAAATGACAATGACTCAAATAACCCAAACTGCCATTTTGCAGACTATCAAAGAAAATGGCACAAGACCATGAACAAAATAAAGTATTAATGGAGCCCGAAGAGCCATCAACCAGCAAGTAGGGGCTGGTTATGGGCCGAATTACATCACCGCATGGCTCTATATAGTGCAGGATATGTGGGGAGAGAACTGATGAGGCGTGCAGTCAGTGATCCGGTTCGGGTCTCTGCCACTGCAGTCGTCGCTCAGAGCCCACAAACCTAGAGGCATGTGCTTTACCCCACATTCCTGCAACGCAATGGCTCAGCTATGCTCTCCAGGCATTTCCATCAATGGCCTGTGGAAGGAACCATGTGCTCAGAGGGAAGGGTACAGTGGATTTACCATACCTGTCTGTGATGGCCTTCATAAACTCCTCCAGCAGCTCATCATAGGCCTGTCCACGTACTCTTTTATGCCTCAGACCAATGTAAAGAGGGTCCTTCAGAAGTTCCTGCGACAGGGAAAGAGAGAAATAAAAGGTTTTTAACCACATTTTTTTCGAATCCCCGGCATCAAGTAGAAACAATAGCATGACGTGACAATTCATCAAACTCTAACCAGTGGAAAAAATGAGAACCAAAAAATAAAATACCATCAAAACTCAACAAGTGAATGTTTATTGTGTATACAGCTCCTCTTTTTATCAAGTTTACATATGGCAATCTGGTTACCCCGCAGCTGGATAAAGCTCTCACAGTCATTTGTGCCAGCGTTTGCTTAAGGAAACACAGACTGAGAACAAGTGAAAGAGAAATGCATCATCGTAAAAAAGAGACAGAAAGAGGACGTGAGGAAAAAGAAAAACCCTGCGTTTTCAATTCGAAAGTCTGGCAGCTTTCACTCTTGTTCAGATCTGCAGACATCACACTGCGAGCAGCAAACGCTATGGGAAAAACAGAAAAGAAGTTGAGAGAGAACGCAAGCGTCATATAAAAATTCTGTGCGTCCCATCACTGTCAGCATGCTAGTCAACCATAAAAGAAAACGGATTAACAGAGCACTCTCAGCAGATCTAGTGTGTGGTGCATACTTAACATTGTATGGCAACAACTTTGGAGATTTTTCCATGTTTTGATCACATTGAAAGAGGAAGTGCTTTCATCTGAACTCATTCCCACATGGCACACAAAATTTCAGTCATAATCAGTTCCAACGATCTGTCATTTTTTTATAAGACTAGTGAAAAAGGAAAAAAAAGTTGTTTAAAACTGAAAAACTCTTAAACTCTTAATTATTTCTACGAGACTGTCTTTAAGATCAACATGTAGTTAGAAAACAGTTTGATGTTTCATTTCACGTTATTGATCTTATTCATCAATGTTTCTTTTTTTGGACGTCATAATTCTTGATCATCGTATTACATAACTCAATTTTCTAAGTGAATGACAGACTTCTCTGATGACATATGGCAGGCTTCTCCAATCTTTAAGTTTCACAATGCAAGATAAATATCATAATCCATGAGAAACTTTTCTGAACTGTGCTGACACGCTAGCTGAAGAAAAAGAAATTCAGGCAGGAAGTGTGAAATTGAACAAAGGCGATATTTTTCTTCCAGCACTTCTTTGGATTTCTCCTTAAGAGTTTTACACAGCAATTGTGCTCATAAAGGTGCCCTTAAAAGGGAAGACTGTCTGGTTTCTGGCAGTAGGTGAATTCATCACTGTGGGAGAGGAAACGGAGAGTGCAGTCTGAGATGTGAGATGGTGACTGCTGGCAGATTTATTGTGCGTTCATAATGCACTTCTAGTTCTAAGTGCACACTCTGTTGTGACTCACTTTTGTTGTCACTGTTTTTTAATCTCAAGACAGTCGGTATAAAAGTAGTTTCTCTGAACCTCACAGTCAGGAACCAAAACAAACATCAAACTGCCACTCCCCCTCAGTCAGAAGTGCCATTTTGGTCAGTTTTGCCAGATATCCCATCAATGGGGCGGAGACAAAATTCCGTATATACAAATTCCAAAATCCCATCATAGGGGACGGTTCCCCAAAGTGTCGTCGAGTTTCCTCGAAAGGGAACCAACCTGAGACAAAATTCTGGCAAAATCAGGACAAAATGGATCCTAGAGCAGCTACTTAGAATTGAATACGGGTACTGATTGGTCAGTGGGTGATGAGAGAAATCCTTTTTCTCTTCGGGATTAACTGGGTTTTGATGTGTGTGAACTGTATGAGTATGTAGTCTTTCAGGTGAGATTAAGGCACAGGAACAGTCAGGGTCTGTTAGCCACAGTCAGAGAAGAATGAGAAAATGTGTGTGTGTGAGAGAGAGAGATCCCTTTGCCTAGGCCACCCACAACCTAAACAGACAGCACTTTGTTTGCGATGACATCATTTGGTTTCCTTTCAGTATGTGAATATATGCGTGTGGATGAGGTCACATGAGGTGATAGCAGTTTAGACAGAGTATCCTTGCTGTCAATCAGCAGAAGGAGCCTCTCAAGTTCAATGATGATGTGTAAGAGATGTCAGAGATCATATTCCCTTTTACACCAGAAACATCAACAGACTTGGTATCAGTGATCATAATCTGCTGTCTGGAGGTCTGTGTATACAGGAGCTCAGAAATTTCCATGAAATATAGCACTGTTTAGACACGGCACAATTCTTCAGAAAAACTCACAGGAGGTGTTTACATAAATAGTGTTTACATGGGTTTGATTGCAAACTGCTTTAGCTGTTTGTGTGTGTACAATCTGGATACACTGCAGCTGCAAAATTTACTGAACCAGTCCTCAGCTCTCAGAGTGACTACTTGTATTAAGGTGTAACTAGTGAAAGTGCAGCTATCTGTAGAAAAATTTTGATCCTAGATTATGATATTTTCAGATCCTGCCTGATATATATATATATATATATATATACACAAATACAAATAAATACTGAATAAATAAATCTATAATTATATACGAATTCCTCAAAAACCTCATTAGATTTAAATGAATAATCATAATACAACACATAATTAATGTGTTGTTCTTGTACTATTTTAGAATTACTGTGTCTATATGAACCATTTGATTGTTAAAATTTTCAATATGTTAAAATAATATAAATATTTTATATTTTATAATAAAATAAATATTTATTATTTTATATTCAAAACAATTTAGTAGTATATATTTCAGTATATAACACTATAATATAATTAAATATTGTACAAAAATAACATGTATAAAATCCTAAATAGGATATGCACTATATTTTCACTGGAGTGCAAATAACAACTGAAATTACAAGGAGCAAATAGTATCTGACAGCAATTCCAGTTTGCTGACATGAACAATTAGCGCACTTAAGCTATCCATAAAAAACCTGGGCATAGCCCCCCCATGTTATTTGCACATCTTGAACTTTCTCTAGCAGCCAGACCACAGGCAGCGTTCTTTATGGATTAAAGATTAACCAGAGCGTACTGGGCCTGGATCAAGCAACCATAAATGATGCTGATCCAGGATCAGATTCCTTACTGTCTGAATTGATAACTGACCCATGTGCAGTTGTCAAGCTCCCTCTGAGAGACAGAAAGAAAGGAGTCAGCCTGACCCCAGTCAGCAGTTCCTTTAGAAATAACAGTAGACTTAATCCTTTAATAACACTCATTTTATCATCTGACTGCACAATCCTATAAAATGCACACACACACACAGCTGTGGGGGTATAAGCAGTGAGTTCATCAATCAGATCTGTCATCTCCTCAGAATATCCCGAAAACGAGGTCTTAATTACCTCAGACTTCATGCAAAGTCGGCCAAATGGTGCAGCAGAAGTCTTTCCATTTCAGACTTCTAGAAGGACAGAAGACTCTTTATCATTACCAAAACAAATGATAGATTAATTAATTGAAATAATAATAAAAATAATTCGTCCAGCTGAATACACTTGGGTGCAGACTGAGACAGGGGCCTAAAATCTAGAGGCAACTCATTAAAGTGTTTTGATGCCCGAGGATACGTTGAATCGCTGACTGGCCACTCTGGATTTAGCATTGCAGCAGAAGACACATGTGGAGCTGGCCTGCACACTACTGAAGCTGAACCGAATGGGAAAACTGACTCAGAGCAGTTACACAACAGTGTTAATGTGCTTTTACCCTCTTACTCATTTATGAGCTTTTGTACAGAACCAGCACGGGATCCAAAGTTAAGGAATTGCAAATTTTTGTGTAAAAGCAAGAATTGTGTACATGACATATGACCTCATATTAACTGAGATATACATAAATGCATTCCTCGAAATTTTTTTTAGAAGTATCTTATGCCGAGTACACACTGTATTTGTTTGACGGTTCTGACAGTTTTGTGTAAATCACTGACAAAAGTGATATACACAAACTGAGGCAAATCGGTGCTCCTCACGTGAGTGACAAACGAGGCGATCTAAGAGATGCACTGATGCCCATGAAATATTTAGCATTGCTTAATATTTGGACCTGTCTGTGACTCAAGAGTCAGGTGTTTTGACTGGAAATTACATCAGCGACGACCTACAGCCAGCGAGAGAGCTAAGATACAGGGCAAGGGAAAGTTCAGGGGGAGTCCTGCAACAGAACATCAGCAAGCATGTCTTCTGATGGCTTCTTTTTTCTTTGCTACCAATCGGCACACGGACAACTTGGACTAGAAGGTTCTTGAGCCTTCTAGTCCAAGTTGATTATTTTAAAAGAAGAACTCCCCTCACATGTGATTTTATATAATTTCTTCTATCAGTCCTCATGTGTGTTTGGTTTGTAGTCCAGACAGAGTTGTCTGCAATTCTTCCTATTGAAACGTTGTCACCGATCCGTCATGAAATATGCACACAAAATCAATTAAATGGTACCCTAGACAGTAGAGTAGTGTGAGAAGAGCAGCAATCTAATGACTTTGAAATCGTGCTGTGTATAATGTCGACCAAAGCTGATCAAAAATACAGTAAAACAGTAATATTGTGAAATGTTATTACAATTTAAAATAACTGTTCTATTTGAATATATCTTAAAATGTATTTTATTCCTGTGATTGCAAAGCTGAATATTCAGCAGCCATTACCTCCAGTCTTTAGAGTCACATGATCCTGCAGAAATCTGCAGCTGAAAATGCAGTTTCCCAAATTCTTTTAAATTGTAATAATATTCCTGTTTTTACTGTATTTTTGATTAAATAAATCTAGCCTAAGTGACCGTTTGAGATTAAAAAAAAATGTATTTATTCCAAATGTTTAACTGGAATAAATTTTGATAACTTGTTGATTCTCACTGTATTTGTAGCCAGTGAGTTTTCTGGTAAACTTTCAAATGATTGCCTATCGTTTGCAGCGTGCTTTCACATACCCTACTTCTCTAGCTTCACCTGTATAGATCTGCTAAGGGGAGCGATTCATGAATGCTTGTACAGCAGCAGCATGTATAAGCAAAAGCAAATGCTGTACTTGCTCTGCAAAAGCAGCAAAAAAAGATCTAGCAGTAGCAGCGAAGAAGATCTTCTGCCAAGACCAAACACATTTACATTGTGACAGAAATATATAATTTTTTTTACCTAGGCCCAGTCATTTTTCTCCATTACTTTGTGTCTGTAAAAAAAATTATGTCATTTTGAGACCTACAGTTATACTGTATACACAAACTACTGTTTAACTTCAACAAAAACACAAGTCTCTAAAACTCAAAGGCTTGAAAGTCATACACTCTTTCTTTTCTCACTTTACTCCCTCCATCTGAAATTTGGCATCTATGATGGCATGGCTTAGCCACTGCTCTGGCACAGAAGGAGAGTGCCAGGTGGACACGGGCACAAAGCCTTGGTAGATGAGGCAGTGGTTTTCTATTTCTGCAATGCCACACCCTTAGCCTTGTTGAGAACGACAGACTTTATGCTCACTATATTTACCTCTGAACTCAAAGGGCTATTCATAGTCTACAGCTACTGCAGCCGTAACCTATGTCTTTCTGCTACAACACTGCAACGTTGCGACTGTTAAAAACAAACAAGTTGGCAGATTAAAGTCGTGAGAGAGGATGTGGTTGCTATGAATAGTTATGTCTTTGATTATGTCAAGGAGAGCGAGATGGCAAGCGCGTGTTAGCAGTCACGGTCTGGGTGGCTGTGGTGCCACATGTCTGCCTACCTCATTGTCGGTCCCCACATCCAGCATAACAGGCAGGCACTGCTGAGGCGGCATTCCACCACAGGCCGTGTAGAGGGCCAGTTTACCCACTGGGATGCCCATGCCATAGCAGCCCAAATCCCCCAGGCCCAGTATCCTCTCTCCATCTGTCACTACTACAGCCTAGCACAAAATACAACCAAGTTATTTAGACAGTAAGCAAATTCAGAAAGAGACAGTGTGAACAGCTGAATCATTTGTAAAATATTAGGTGAACAAAGTTTTTTTTTTAGCTGGTTATTCTATCTTTGTGAGGAATCTCCATAGGCGTTATACATTTTATTTGTCACATTTATGTTCAGTTAATTTCTGTTTTCTAGACGTTTGGTTTATTTTCAGTCACATGTGTTTCGTTGTTCAGTTTCCCAACACTCTTTTGTTGCCATGGTAATTAATTTAATCAGCACAGCCCAGGTGTTTATCATCATTTAATTCATTTGGCTTGTACTTAGGTTTCTCCTTTTCGTCCGTTTGAGGTCCGGTCACGTTTGGGTTTGGCGTGTTTGCTGCCATCGTTTGGACCACTTTAGTGTGGATTATTATTTAAGCATCGTGCGTAATTTTACTGATCAGTTTTGTCTTCTGTCTGTGCAAACACCAGTGACATTTACACTGTACAAACTATATATTCTATTCCCTTGTGTGTTGTCAAAAAACATTTATATTTGAAATAAAAGCACTTCTTTGTAGGCACCTACTTTATTTCATGATTTTCAAAAGATATTAAACAGCACAACTGTTTTAAATATTGATAATAATAATAAGAAGAAATGCTTCTTGATCACTAAATCAGCATATTGGAATTATTTCTGATGGATCTTATGACACTGAGCATTCAGCTTTAACATCACAGGTTTTACTGTTATTACTGTATTTTGATCAAATTAATGTACTGTAGCCTTGGTGAGCATAAGAGGCTTCTTTAGAAAACACTAATAAAATCTTACTGACCCTATTTTTTTTTTTTTTTTAATGGAAGTGTTTATATACTGTTTTAGACACTTCAGAAGCCCATACTTTTAATTCACCCAACAAAGCTTGCTGATCTAATTTAAGCATTTTATTATCAAATCATTTTCTTCATTGAATTTGTATGTTTTATCCCTGGATTAAGCATAATTATAACTGGATCTGTGATATGCTAGTTTGGCTTGTAAGTCTGCCCTCCACTAACAACAGATTTTCTAGTCACATTTTATAGTCACATTTTCACATATTCACAATAAACTACCAAATTCAAAATAACAACATAAGCTGTGTAATTCAATCCAATTACCAAACACAATTGATCCCAAAGCAAGAACAACATGTTTTTTCCCGTTAACATTGTGATGCAGATGCCGTAGGCGTTTAACCTTTTTACTGCTTCATTTCATCCCACCCCGCATTGTTCCTCAACACGCCAAAGCCCTACAGGGTACCACATTACCTTAATAACTTTTAAATGCTTAACAAGCAGATTAATGACTTTATGGCATCACTTTCATGGTACAAGCCATATAAATTTGGAATCAATGTCTTTTGAATTGGTGAAACCCTGGAGAGTTTTAATATCTGTCAGAAAGTGAGAGTTCTGGTACATTGTGTTATAGTACAGGGTGGTGTAGATGTAAGTGGGCAGAACTCACACGAATGTCCTTCTCTGGCCAGCTCTGAAGTAGTGTGGAGATGTGGAAGCGGTCATGAATTGTAACAAATAAGCCCCTTGGAGAAAGAGATAAACAAAACATGGTCAATTGAATTGAGCTGTCCCTGTCGGCAAGTCTTTCCATTAATTTATATGTGGAATCATTAAATTACTAAAACATTTAAGCAAACCAGTGGACATCTAAAATAATGAGGTAGGGTACGTTTTATTATGTCCAGTGTACATTCATTTTCCAGTTTTATTTGGAGTAATGCATGTACCAACTTTACATAAATGCAATGAAAGGCGCATAGCTCCTGACTATAAAGAGGCTCATTCACAGACTTTCGGCATAGTCTCCCCTAGCATGTGACTCACAATATTTACTGTCAGCTTCAATGTTAAGAAAACTAAAAATAGCAAAAATAAATAAACTTGAGATAAAAACAAACCCTGAAAATCTAACAAAAAGAAGTCACTTTGGCTACTAACTGAAATACTAAAACTGAAATAAAGCTAAATATAAATATAAAAAACGAATAAAATGACAAAACACATATTAAAATGAAAATTTAAAATATAAAATAAAAGCCAAAATATTAATAAATACTATAATAGCATGTAAATGATAATAAAATAATAATGAAAGTTGAAAACGTCTGAAACTATCTGCTGCTGTTGCAGAGCTACTATAAAAAAGTTGATTATATGTTATTTAATCCCATATTTCAGTGCGCTTGCTTTGCTTTATTTCTGTTCTCTCCATTATTTTTGCTTCCAAATCAAATCTATCAACCTCCCAGTGGAAGGTTCCATCACTCCCACATGTTAATAATGAATGCTACATTATTTTTTATAGGCACCCATTCCACCCACATCCTTCTTCAAATAGTTAAATAATCAGCTTCAATCTTGGGCTACTTCGACAAGAAACCTGATCGTCAACAAAAGCTTCTCAAATGCACCTCCTGTTACCACTTGTGATTGAAGTTCAAGGGGAGGATTACTGATTTTGTGTTTCAACAGTCAGACTATGTTGTTTGAGCTAGGTAAACCACCCAGGATCAGTCTGGAAAGTCATGCTAGTTGAAAAAGGCAGAGACTCAAAACACCATCGTATATTAGAGACTATACTTGACTGATCAATGCCTAGAAAACAGAGGAACAAACACTCACTTTTGCACACACTCAGGGCATTTTCACACCTAAAAATAGTTTGTTTTGTTTCGAAACAGGGGCTTAATTTGTTACATTGTTGCATTTTTTTCTTGGTTTGGTTCGTTTGTACAAGGCAACCTTTCAAAGCGTACCAAAATGTGTTCACGCAAGTCACATGCTAGTACAACTGTTTGCTTCTTGGTCAGTTTCCTTTGCGTCATTCATCAAGATGATTGACAAGTTCGCTCAATGAGCTTATTGAGGCTTTATTTGTAACTGTCGAGACACTCAAACACTATACGAATGTGGCTGTCATTCCCACTGTTAACTAATGATTAATAGCGTGCAGTTATTATGAAGTATTACCAACTTGGTTAAGAATATGATTAATAAAACACATACAGGCTATAGCCCCATGTTTACTCTCTTCACTGACACAGATAAAAATGAAAAGACAAAGTCAAAGCTTAGCTTTAGGGTGGGAAGACAAAGTGATGCAAATAAGGAGAGAGCAGGTATTGACAAATAGGCTAATCCACTGCCCACTGACATGGTTTTCAAGCTATTTCTTATCCATTTTTTAGCCTTCAAACTTCTTGAAATGTACATATGTAGATCAGAGAAATACATTTGAAATGCCTGGCCCCCAACCCTCCAAACTAGCTCAAATTTGGGACCTTGGTGATCATAAAACCCTCCCAACGGCCCTTGTGCAAAGATTCTCTCTGTAGCTCAATCTCTCTCTCTTCCACTCTTTTTCGCTTTAAAATTTTTATTTTCTGGTCTCGTGAGATCCACTGAGTGTAGCTGGATGAGCAGGACCCCTGGGACATCTTTCACACTGACCTCAAAAAATATCTCCAATTCATACACCTACTGTATATCTTTCTTCCTTCCACCTACGGCTTCGTGGAAAACATCCAATCTCTCAGTCAGCCTGAGTTCACAGAATCCATTAAATAAAACAGATCATTCTTACATCTGGAAGAATCTTGAAATTAGACTTCACCAGGTGGACTTGATCCAATTCCAAGAAGCCTACAAATTGAGGCCATCTTGTGACAGGAAGACACCTCAGGCAATGACAGGAAATCTAAAGATGGGTATATAACAAATTATATGACTCCAGGGTTACAGTTTAGACATCCTTTTATGAGTCAACAAGATGTTGCTAAATTCCAGTGCAGCGGAAAAGGCGAATGAGAGCTCTTCCTCGGTAGCTGAACTGAAGTCAAATGAAAAGCACACGCCTGGGACAAGGGATCAGGCTCGAAACACAAACATAATTCAGAATCCATGCTCCTCTGACATAGAACTCTTTAAAAGTCATTCATCACAAGCACCATGGAAAATAACCTCTGCAGCTTCAGTAAACAAACTTAAAAAAATGCAATAAATGAAATGGATAATACAAGTAGCATTGTGAAAACTTCATTCGGTTGTATACCATAAAGCATCTGGTGTTGCACAAGAAGTTAATCTCAATGTTACTATCATCCTGTATACTAAGATGCCCTCTTCTCGTCATTCTCGTCATTAAAGACATGTCCTTTACTAGCCATAATATCCCATAATCCAGCATGTGATTTGGCGGTTGATTGAAAGTATAAAAATGGCATCTAAAGGAGTGGATGCAAGTAAATGAATCTGTAAAATGTCAATTTCCCCCTTCGCCCCAATGTACGATTCCAATTCTACTGGGAAATAAGCATATACAGTAACTCATCAAAATTTTGCTTAGTTATGTCTAAAGCTCTTTCAAATTTGTTTAACATCATTGCAAATGATGTTATGATGCCTTGGAAACCTAGTTTCTTCTCATAAACAGTTCAGACTAAAGTGTCCCAGGTTTTGACTACTCAATGTAATTCTCCACAGTGACTCAAACTTATGCATGATGAGGGGAAAACCACAACAGATCTTTTAAACAGGTTTGAACCATACCCAGACAGCCTGGACAACTTGACAACAGCTTGGACCCACACATTATTTCTGACATAGTTCTATCAAAAGTATGGGAACTTTGGTACCAAGTGGATGATTTAATCTTCAAATGGTCTTCATTTCC
>JAOTRC010000008.1:10712421-10738089 GCA_027497675.1 Cyprinella lutrensis | reverse complement strand
GGAGAGGAGAGGAGAGGAGAGGAGAGGAGAGGAGAGGAGAGGAGAGGAGAGGAGAGGTGAGGAGAGGAGAGGAAATAATCGCAGATGATTACTATGCACAGCAATGGGCACCTGGTATTAGAAAAAAGGGAAGAGCAGATTTATTTTCCACCTTTATAAACAGCCTTTGATATTTACAGAGTTGGCAAATGGAAATATGCCCAGAGCAAGCGGTATAAAATTAAAGTTCTGTATAGACATCAACTTGCTTCATACGTCATTGTGGGGACATGATCCACTAACAATAAAACAAGAGAGCCTGAATCTGTGAGAGCACTGTGTGGGAGTGTGCAAGGGCGTGCGTGTGCTCTGAGGGATGGAAAAGTGCTTGGCTTGAATGAAATGGAGGGAATTGGAAAGAATGGTTGGTGTGTTTGTCCAGCTGATTCTTAGTTTTTCATCTAATTCCCTCTTCTCTGCTCTGTGCGGGCCACTAGCAGCAACAATAGACTCCTCTCCACCCAGCTGCCGACGGCGGCCAAACCTTCCTCGATTCCAGTAAGAGGTGTGCATTGCATGAGAGGTTCATTTTTCTGATCCCACCACCCTTTTCCATACAGCCTTTGCAAAGTGCAAAGCCATTTTAGATCCTGAAATCTGAGATTTATAATCCCTGACCATCATCTTTAGACCCTGAGTGCCAGTCTGAGGTTTGTGTCTCCCTTATTATGATCATTCCAGACATGGATGAGAGCTTTTAAATGAAAAATGACAGTTTGAAGGGAATAAAAACAAAGATTAAAGTTGGTGTAGATGGTACTAGCCTTCCTCCTTCAATAAAGTGAGGTGTAAATCATCAGCATTTGAACGTCTGTGGGTCAGAGTGGGCTGACCATCTGTATTTGTCGGAGTCATAGACAGTTCCTCTACTCGGCATTCAGACAGCCTGAAGAGTCAAATTACCCAAGCTTACATAACAGTCACACACACACACAGACACACACACACAATGCTAATGGAACAAAGCAACAAGCCCTCAGCAGTCGAAGAAAAAAGGACAAATAAATTACAACCGTGCTCCATTTTTCCATCAATTACTTTCCAGTAATTGTTGCATTTTTGTGTGACGTTGGCTATTAAACAACTGACATGCTTAAAACGCTAAATCAAAAAGAGCATATGACTCATTGGGCTAAATACTGACTGCTACTCTACAGCAAAAGCCAAAACTGAACTAACATCCCATATGAAAATAGTATTAGTTGTGTCTGACCACACAGAGACTCTTTTAAGGAAAGTTAATTCAGAGAGCCTTGGAAATGAAATAAAAGGCAAAGTTATAGCATTATTAAATATTGCTTGTGTGACTATGATTTATGGATTGTTCAGATTTTACATTTTATAGGTGACTGTGGATTGCATTTTCTACAACCATGTAAAATATAACAGTGTCTTGTGGGACGAATGTACACAAATCACTGTTAATGCAATCCGCGGGTCTCGTTGGACCCCATTTCAACAGAAGATTAATGTAAGTTTCACGTACAGCAGTAAAATAAGCATGATTTGATGATTTAGTGGAAAACATATAGCAGACTTAAAACAGCTGGCAGCTGAATTAAGATTATCTAACCTCTGACTCTTACAAAGATGCTAAAATAATAATTAATGATGATGAAGAGCAGCCATCAAAAAAAGCAATAAGAATGGACTTTCCCCAGTTTGTACTTCAGTTGACAAGAAACATACTAACTTGTGAGGTGCAAGCAAATGTATTGAATGACATCCAATATTCCATAAAAGCTGCATGTGACCAATGAAACGAAACATCACCACCACTTAGTCACATAAGTGGATGAATACTTAAATTAAAAAGGGAAATTTGATGAAAAAAAGCATGAATTGTTCATGACATATTTACTTAAGTAAAGCTTTTTTTCCCAAACAAATAAAACAATATATTCCAAAGCCTCCTCTGTTGACAGTGTGGGTGTGCTGCACCCACGTTGCATTGAATCTCTGCTATAGCTACGATTACTGCCAATTTTCCCCTCATCCAATCATCTTGAACAGCTGCATTTGTGTTTATGTGTCTAATGAGAACGAATCCTCAAAGAATAGGTCTATTCAAACAGCATACCATGGGCAAGGTGCACTGCATATAGAAAGGATTTTATAATCCCAGTAAAACAGCACAAAAACATCTTCAAAACCATTTTAAACATTAACCATATGTATAAGATGCCATATGTGGGCAAATTATCCAGTTAGTTTGGACTTTGCTAGCAAAGCATGCCCAGTGAAGAGCTGTGGTCCATGACGTTTGTTAACTTTCACATCTCTTCAAAATGTTGACGCTATGTAGATGCGAGCAAAAGTCTGGCACCAAAGTTTTAATGATAATAAACTCCCACATATCCAATTTATAGGCTGAAATGGAGAGATAAATTGATGCAGAAGGGTGTCAATTCAAAAGTTTTTTGTGGTTTTTTTCTACCTCCAGTCATGCAATTATTTCATTTTTGCTGCAATCCCTGTCAGGCATCGTGAGTCCTCATTAAATGTGATTAACATCCCGAGATACAGTAGTAGGCCTATATTCAGAGCTTTTGCACACTCTTTCTAAAGTAATGGAGTGATGTGCAACCGTTTGATGCTATCCAGGTTGTAAAAACCCAAGACTAAGGGAACATTCAGGAAACATAAATGTGTTAATAATGTCTCGTAAAATGTAACATTTTTTTAAGGTCACAAGTCCTATTTGGTGTTCACAATAAAACAGTTTTGGGTTCTATCCATATTGGTCATAAAATAAATCGAGATTTGAATTTAAAATGTCCTGTTACACATAATTATTTATGACTATGCATCCGAAACCAAATATAAACAGTTCTGCTAAATAGAAAATGAGCTACTTTCCCACAGTTTAAGGAGGACAAAATAACCCACAGGCTTATTTATTTAACTAACTCACTTTTAAAGTCTCTTCAGGCTGAGATTCTGTTTTCCCCACGGGAGTTATTGCACTTATTGCAGCTGATAAAATAATAAGGCACTAAAATTAAATGTAGAAGCGTCAGCGCAGTGACCTGTTGGACGTGGCCTTTTTTAAATATGACACCACACAGAGTTATAAAATGCTGCAATAGTGTTTGACACTGCAATAGAGCCTGCAAAAAAAAGGTTCTTTCCTCCCCTTGAGAAAATCACAGCACTCTGCATAGTGTTTCACGAGCCCTTATTAAACACACTCTGGCATCTTCAATTCATTCCCAAACTATTAAAAGCTTTCTTTACGGTCAGGCCAAAGATTTTGTCCTGTGACTTCCCTACTTCATTTAATTTCAGAGAAACAGTACAGGCAGGCCAAAGTCTGGAGCTTGACTTAGTATTTCACTTAATCTAAAGAGAGTTTCTTCTACTTGCTAGGTTTAAAGAGAAATTAAATCATTATTGTATGACTTTCTTCTGTTGAATTCAAAAGGGGACATTTTTAAAAAATACTGGTTGTTTTTTTTCTCCACGTAATGGACTCTAAAAGTATCATAAAAGTGTTCCACACAACAAGTGTACCTGAGTGTCATGCAGTGAATGGATAAAAAATTAATAAGTGGCTGGATGTGGAACTATTCACAAGCAGTTTCTTTAAAGTCCCCATTGAATCAAAATTGAATTTATTTTGGCTTTTAGTATGAATATGCAAAATCAACTCCAAGTTCAACTCAAACTAAACTCAAACTCTGAACAAACTTAAAGAACTACTTCCTATTTGAATATAACATGTTTGTAAGGTGAGACACGGCAGGCAAAAACATATTTTGGATATTTTTGGGATGTTGGGATATTTATCTTCAATAAAATGTCTTCTTTCAGACTTGTGGTGAATTTTTTTTTTAAATACACATTTAAGTCTTTATTTTACTACACTTGGTCTGATTGCGTCTGTAGATTTTTCATAAAGTCATCAAAAGTTGGCGTTCTAAATCATCTCGCTGCTCCGCGATCTCGAGAGATACAGTACGAGCCCGATGCGTCACACAGGTGTCGCTTATTGGTGATCACGCCACCGGCCTTGTGCCGTTCTCCCGCGGCCCTAGCCTCGTCCTGCTCGCCACAGTAAACATAATGAACGGCGACTGTAGAACGCAAAAGCAGAATACTGGACATTTTGGGTGATCTCAAAACATATTTTTGGTAGTAGCCTAGACTTGTTGTTTACCTACTGCATGGTTACCGGTAGGCATGGCCTCGTAGGACAGTGAAGCAAGTGCATTCTGGAAGTTGTTGTCTCTCATCCACATAATTCAAAAATACATTTTCTGTCTTTTCTCAGTCAAAGCTCCAAATCCAAAAATAATTTCACATTTATTTAACATACCCTTTTTAAATAAGCATTCATCTTTCAAGAGGTGTAGTATCCCTTTAAGATACTTCCCTTTATTAGGTTGAGTAAATAAGGACGGAAATGTAAATTTTTGGGTGAAATCTGTCATTGAATTCTTTCAGCCATAAATTCAGAACATTTGAGTTAACTTAACTTTCAAATTTTCGATTTTCATACAATTAAACTATGCAAGTGTGCGATCATAAGCTGTTCCAATCGACTGCCTTATGCAAAACAACGAAGAAGCGTTATGTGATTTCCCACACATATATAATGGTCTACTGTCTTATCTTTACAAAACCCATGATATCAGATATATCAGATAAACCCATGGCTAAGACCTAAGACCTAAAATTTTATTCCAGATTTATCTATTTTTGACAAATTTATGTTTTGTTAAACACTGCTTGAATTCATTCCACTATATTCAAAGGAGGAATGAAAAGTGTAAAGAGCTGCTTCTTTTTTTAATCAACCCAACTACTGAGCACAAGCTTCTTTCCAAGGTGACTGGAAATTAAAACATCCTCCAAAAGCAAATAAATGGCACGGACCCAGGCTAACACATCTGGATCAACAGCTAACCTAAAATAAAACATCTGGATGGAGAATTTGTTGGCCTCTGAGCACCACCAAGGCGGAGTCAATACCATGGCTTGGCATATGCGGGACCGATGACCACAGGTTTAAGAGGAAATAAAAATGTAGATAATTATTACAACATTGTTTGAGTGTACAACACCTGTTTTTCTGTGAGTCTGATATACTTTATTGCTCCCTTTATACGAACTGACACTAAAACCTGGTAAATGTGCATTGTTAACCTTGAGGTCAGAACAGTGTATTTGTACAATATGCGAGAGACACCATGTCAGGTTGACGCTCCCTTGAGTGGGAGATTCCTGAAATCCTTTTAGGCATATAATGGGATGTATAGCTCAAATTCATCTTAAAAATGAAACACCTATTTCATCACCAAAGTTCTACAGTAACTGCCTTAAATAATCTTTTTTTGCCTCCTGATTAATATACCATCATAAAAAGAGAGCCATCCCACACAGACAACTCTGACTTCTTGGGATAAAGCAAAAAATCAGAATGTGGCAGTATATCACTGTGGTTGGAAAATGAGGTTTCTGAGTAACTGGCGGGTATTTACATCCATCACAGAATGGTAAACCATTCAACATCATACCACTAGGAAATAAGTTCTTAAATAAGTCCTGTGATATTTAGTGCTTCACATTCTGTACAGCGAATCAACTATAGTACATGCAAATTCACAGGATAGAAGAAGACGCTTCGGGGCCTCCAACACAAATGGATTCTGGAATCGGCACTGCACTAGCACTTAACTTAATAAAATTATTTAATATTATTACCTCAAAGTGTTCCATTGCTGGATACTTGCATGTGGAAATAACATCATAAAAACACCCCATCATGAACAAGTACATCAACTGAAACTGCCAATGCTACACCTTATTTCTCTCATCAGGCTCTCGGTTTTTCTTTCTTTCTTTTTCGCTTTCCACAATTTTACTAGGAGGAAAGGAATTTCAACAACTCTGCCAATTTCAATTATATGTTACAGAGAAACAGTGACCTGGTATTGGGTAACATTGAATATTGCACAGATTATTAACATAATCTGCTATAGAGCACATTGGCTTCAAACCACAACATGTTGTAATTCTCCAAAGGTTAGAGTACATCTTCGTAGCTAGTACTAGGGGAATAAGTTAAACAAGTCCAAAGTATACTATATAGCTTCCATAAATTGCGAGGTACACTGCAGTGAGATTCTACTTGGATCAAAAAGACCCAAGAGTCCCAGATCTCCAAGGAAAATAGGAATTGAAGGCAAAACTGTGAAAAGTTCCTGAATGACCCACCTAGCTCTAGGCAAAACTTCTGACTGTGACGTTAACATTTTACATTAAAGGATTAGTTCACTTTAAAAAAAACTTTTGCTGATAATTTACTCACCCGCATGTCATCCAAGATGTCCATGTCTTTCTTTCTTCATTTGAAAAGAAATAATGTTTCTTGGGGGTGTATCAGCAAATGTTTTTTTTTTTTAAAGTGAACTACTCCTTTAAGAAGTGATTGGAGCGTCCCGATAAACTATTCTACATGATCAAAAGAAGGCATAAAATAGATCTGTATTGGTAGATATCGCTTCCTGTTATAGGCTATCAGTGATCGGCGGCTACAAAAATCCTGATCAGACACCCGTAAAGAAGTGAGAAGAGAAACAAATGAAACATTCCACAACCTACAACTGTGTGTTTACTCTGGATGTCATTTTTATACCCCACAAAGCCTATATACACAAGCTCCAAATTGTTTTACAAGGCCCACAAAATCAGCAAAAGGATTAATCCCAAATGTTATACCATGTTATTTGTGAAATCTTTGTAATGCCAAACTTTATTTCCATTTATGTAAGAATAAATCTTAAACTGATGGTTTTCTAAAGGCTCAAACCCAGTAAAAACAATCAACCACTCAATGTGAGACCAACAGCTCTCTTGAAATGAGGATAAAATGACTGAATGGGTAGTTTCTAAGTCCTAGACACTCATCGATGCAATCGTAGTGTGGGCCAAACAAAAGAATGCTAGTCTTAAACCTCTTTATAATAGCCACATAGTTTAAACATGTTCAACATAAATGACAAATTCTCTGTCATTATCTCAAGAGTAGCCTACTGACAGGGAAAAAAGCTCCAACTACACAGTTAATCCATGTATCCCTTCTAAAACAGGTCAATAAGCTAATAGGCAATTCGATTACTGCAGTTTAGATCTTTGGAGCTCCAACAGCAACCCTCTAACTCAGAATCTAACTGAAACGAACTAAACTAACAGACGACTTCTATAAAACAGTCCAAGTCTATAATAATGCACCTATTTCTCTTTCAAAAGACTACACAAAAGATGCCAAAATGATGTCATTAACTATAAGTAATATACGAAGTCCTTTCACATTTGGATTCAGTTAAACCTGAACTGCTATTCGGTCATGGAAAGGTCATTCATACATCCCTGACATTTCACATGAAAGTCTTTATTTATTTAAAAAAAATTGTGGAAGGTCAGTCACCCTCAGAATATATCAGAAATTCTCCAGTCTGTTCTTTGGCATCTGAAGATCGGTGATGGAATAAGAGGGTCAGCAGGAAGATCTGTCTAAACCATCACTGCAAAAAGGTCATCTCACACTAGGCCATTATTTGGGGTTCAAAGATCTTATAAACCCTACTGAACAAGCATAAGAAAGGTGACTTGGTCAATTACAACATGCTGTTGTTATGTCTGGTGATCCTAAGTGATAAGAAGCTTGTTTATTATGCAGTACATTGCCTTTAAAAAAGAATCATAAAACATACATTTATAAAAGAATGCAGAATGCAAAATCCCCAAATTCAGATTCAAATTAAAGCCAGAGAAGAACTGTTGGGCATCTACGAGCAACACATCGCGGTGCTTCATTTTTGAATGAACCCGCATTTTGGGAGAATCAATCGGGTGAACCAATGATGCAATGGCTCATTCATAAAGAGAGCCATTTACTTAATTCCTGAATGAATCAGACATTTGAATGAAGCAACTAGGGGTTAAGTGTCTTGCTCAGGGACACATTGGTGTCTCACAGTGGATTCGAACCCGGGTCTCTCACTCCAAAGGCATGTGTCTTATCCACTGCACCATCACCACCCAATTCAATCAAATAAATAGTTTTTTTCTTAAGGTACTTTTTATAATGTCTACAGTATTTGATGCTTTTCTCATTTAACACAATGACCAAGTTGTCTTTTGGGGGTAATTTCTCAGCCTAATTTATTGTGCTATTAAATTGGCAATAAATTAAATGAATGAATTGCCACATTGTGTGATTAATTAGATTTTTTTTTAATTTTAATCACTTGACAGCCCTAATAATATGTCTATACTTTAATGAGGAATAGACTGCTGCTTTGGATGTGTGTGAGAGATTCAAGGCAATAATACCCAGCAGCACCTCACACAGAGTATTCCACGTTGTTGTGATTAGCACTCTAATCTGAGACTTTTGCTCTACCCCGGTGGTCCGTTTGACACATTCAACACCCATGTCTTTGTGTGAGTGTAAATACAAAAAAAAAGAGAAATTTGGTTCAAAGAGAAGCAAGAAGAAACTGTTGTTGTTGTTATTTTTTTTTTTGAGCCAATGTGGGCAATCTTTAAAATTTAGGATTCAAAATATACAAGCACCATAACAGATTATGCTTAAAAATTATATACAGTAGACCTATTATATTATAGATATGATATATGATATAATATATGATATGATCTATGATATATGATATTTTCAGTTAACAGCCATAATACAAAAAAATAATAATTACTGGCCAGAATATGAATATCAAAATATGCATCCATACTTCAAATCAGACATTTTTAAAATGACTACAAACTGCTGATGCTCAATATAGGCAAAAATATTTTATAAATTCCAAACAGCAGCAGACATTAACCAGGTTAAAATGAATATTTCAGTTATCATTTATTGTCATTCACTCATGTCATTTCAAAACAGTATGACTTTCCTCCTTCAGTGGAAAACAAAATAATATATTGTTAAAAAATATATTGTTAAAATATATATTGTTAAAATAATATATAGTGTTAAAAAAGCTTCTACAGAAAAGTGTTCTACAGAAGAAAGTAATAAAGGTTTGAACACCATAATGGTGAGTAAATCAGAATGTTAATTATTGATTAACTAGCCCTTTTAAAATATAATAATAATATTATCAATATAACCAATTGCATCAACATACCGTAGTTTGATTGGATGTACTCTAACCTCATCGACAAAATATATGGAAACTTTTCTCTTTAATTTATTCCTTTAATGTATCCGGCTATCTTAACGATGCACAATTATACGGTTAGTTGGGTTGCATTTTTGGTTGCAACCCACCAGTTCAAAACCACTGTCTTATATCATAACATCAGAAGTAATGAGTCTACTACGCATTCTTTTCAAATACTTTGCATTTAGGGAGATTGCAGAAGGATCTCATTAAACGTTGAGGTTATGGAATGCGCTAAAATTTCCCCTCATTTGAGGATCCTATAGGAAATCCCTCAAACTGAATCACTGAAAACAATGAGAAAACTTGAAAAGCATTCTTAAATTTGATCATGTCCAGACCACAAAGTACAGCGGTGAAGGAAAAAAAGCTAAAAAGAGGCATAATTTGAGAGGTAAAATGGTTGATAATGGCTGCTAATCACTTTGAACCAGGACAGGAAGCAAAGAGCGATAACAATCTCACAACATATGCCAAGCTCGTCAATGAACTAAAAGTTATGCTTATTTAAACTGGCATATACTTCAAGGAGTCAAAAAATCCGACAGCATACTTTCCAAATTCCACCATACAATAGAATTTCTGTTACGACAGGATGTATATTCAACTTTCCAGACAGATGTTTCAACTTTCCAAGATGCGTTCAGTTTCATTTTCAATGAGGCAAGATATTTGATGATTTGTAGAACAATTCAAAAGCAGAGTGACTATGCCAGAAACTAAAAGATAAGCTGCCAGTAGGATGGATGTGTTTGCTTAATGAACATGCTAAAGGAGAAAGTTTATTTAAAAATTAAATTATTTTTCAGCTGTCTTCTTACCTAGGTCTCCTGAAGGTAAGGCCGTATTGCTGGCACGCTAGGCCGACAGTAGGCGTGTATACAATGGGCATGAATCTCTCTACGTCTGAGATCAAGACCCGGTAGAACAGCTTCTCGTTACGGTCCTGAAGGCCCATCAGAAATACGTATCTGAAAAAAAAAATGGAACATAAATGCAACATCATGCATTAAAGTACATTTTATAACAATATTCAGCATATTCAAAAGTAAAGGACAATGAGAATGGAACTAAAGCTAGAAAGCAGGACAGACACAAGGTATGGTGAGTAGCTTCAGGATATTTAAGGGAGTATTACCCAAACCACACCCAACTACTTAAAGGAGCTGTTTGTAAGATTTTTTTTTACAATAAACCCTGTATTATAAGTATTAAAAGTATTATATTTTATTTAAATATATTTTCTATTACATATTATATTATATTGTTTCTCTAAACAGAGTGAAAGTGAGTGAAATAATTTCTTAATTATTTTGAGGCAAGAAACTTACTCAAATTGTATTGTGTATTGCTTTGGCTTACAGCATAGGGACATAGGGACACATACTATGGCAGAGGACAGAAATGAAATGAACATCCCAACAAAAGTAGTACATAGATGACCAGCCTGTCACATTTAAAAGTCTTCTTGACCATGTGCTGCTGCTTGAAACAAAGCTCAAGAATAATTGGGGGTTTTCCCTGCTTATGTCAAAATGTTAGGGGGGAAAAAGGCAAAAATGCCCCCAGAGATCTTAGACACAAGTTCCTTGTTATAGAAATAAGTTCAGGAGAAATACATTCAAGTTCTACATCTGACCCAAATTAACAAGACCACGTCACATTCCCCATCAGTGCGAGCAAGCTTTCCATCAAGGCAAGAGCATAATATCTCTCTTGTTTGGCTCAGAAAAAGTGTGCCCACCTTCCTCAGGCAGAAGGAAACTATCAGATGTTTACCACAGTGGTCTCAAACTCGC
Source organism: Cyprinella lutrensis (assembly GCA_027497675.1). Taxonomy (NCBI): domain Eukaryota; kingdom Metazoa; phylum Chordata; class Actinopteri; order Cypriniformes; family Leuciscidae; genus Cyprinella; species Cyprinella lutrensis. The sequence goes on along the minus strand of JAOTRC010000008.1, from coordinate 10,727,060 downwards.
AACCCATATTTTGCCGCCCCCCATTTTGGGGGGGGAGGGGGGGTGGTTAACTCGCAACCCATATTTTGCCGCCCCCCACTTTGCCACCCCCCAACTATTTTCAAAGGAAAGTAGCCTTGCCTAAAAGTCGCTAAATGTCACTAGATGACGTTTTTTATAGGTCTATGTGGAATATTATCTGAATTGAGAGAGTTTGGGAACCGGATGAGATCGCTGTCAATCAAAAGGAGATGCAGTCCTCCAATACTCCAATAATCACACAGAAGCCCAGAGTCCAGGCAAGCCCATTCCTCCATTCACCCGCAGAGACGTTGAGTGTCCGTGGGCAGTACATAATCGCAGCATTTATCCAATGACCATCTAGTTTTGAAGCACTGAAAAAAACAGCCCCAAAGCAGCCCCATTGAAGTCAATGGAAGCTCAGCTTCAATGGAGAAATGCACTGTGAAGCTACAGGGATGTATGAGAAGGAATTCGAGTCAGCCGACCTGCTATATGTAGCTGATTCCGAACGAACTCGTCTTCGAGATTAACGTGTTCCAACGCATTGTTTTATCAATAAAATGTTAACACAATAGTACATATTTGACCATTATTATTATTTTTTTTTACATTACAGGGGAAGCCGAGTTTCCCTTGCAGTCCTAAAGAAATTCCCACTGGTGAGTGTTTAGGGTGTCATTTGGGACAGGGCATTAAAGTTGTCCACATTGCGTGACATTAATCAAACAAATGAAACATTATTATGTGAGGAATTAGCTCTAAGTGCTCTGCTCCTTCCATCTTGCTGTATGTTGTGGAAAGTTTAGTCACTATCGCTCCTCAGTCATGTTGACAGTCTGAACCCAGCCTTAAACCCATTAACCACTGGTTATGGCAGATACTTATTTCAGAGGCCTCTGCTGCACTTTGTCAGAAGATTGTCAAAAATTGTTGTGTAGTCTCCCTTCCTAATCCAAGCAATGGATTCTGGTTTTACTTTGACTTTTTTTTTTTTTTTTTTGACCAAATATTTTTGTTAAAAAATGTTGGCAGGTTGCAAGTCCCTATATAAAATTCAGACAAAAAAACATCAAAATAACTTTGATAGTCTGGGAAAGACTCCCTCATTGCTCAAGCAGTCAGTAATATGCATGCCAAGGTCAGGGTCATTAGTCTGAAAGCGACCGATCCAGAAATAAACCTTGTCCACTGTCTGCGAGAACAAACCAAAGACTGTAACGTGACAAGTAGCCTTGAGATATAACGGAAACATCATTTCCGAAAAAAGTCAGGCATGCAAAACATGCGTTGCAAAACAGATCCCCTGCAGGGACTAATGAATTCTGGGAAAATGAAAACGAACATGATAGTTAAAAACCTATTGATGTTATTTTGATGACACTTTGATGATGCGTTTTATGTCTTGTCAACTCTTGATGTCTCTTTGCTTTGCAGTTCAGAAAAATGGGGAACGCGAAAAAGAGAAGAAAATGAAAATAATTCTTGCTGTAACAAAGGATCTACTTACGCTGTGCAAATGGCGGCAACAACACTTCAGTGTTTCTACATAATACTATTTCTGTGATCTGATGGCGTAAAATTTAGTCAACTCATTGATTTGAGAGAGTAATTTTAATGAAGCAGGCCTAAGAGCAACAGGATGGACGTCACTACTCCATTTCCTCACCTGTCTAAGTCATCCTTTTTCAGCTCGTAGTTTCTGAGGACCCGCAAAACTTGTACATCCTGGCTGAGGAAGCAGGGAGGCAACAGGCCATGAATGCCCAGCTGCAAGCGCTCTTCCAGGGAGAAAGCCATCCCCTGCAGAGAGGAGAAAATAAAAGAAAACTGACGTTTGCAACCTCCATAATGTGCCTTTTTTAGAGGAGACAGGGTATATACTGTATGTATATGACGCACACACATGTGTATTTAACAGATATTGAAAGTCCTGAGATTTTCCTTAATTACACTTGTCTTAATTACACATGCCATGGAAATATGTAAAGTCTCTACAAGGCTACTATAGTAATAAGAAACATATGTACTTTGCATTCATTTCAATAATTAATCTTTACCCGGCTAAGCTTCAGCAGCTTTATTATTAAAAGACTGTTTGGAAAAGCTTAAATAAATCCCCCTATTCCCCTTGCGTGTGTCTCAGATGACTTAAAAGGAGTTCTCAGTTCCAGTCTCACTGTTTGTTATGGTGGGGAGTCTGTAATGCAAGAAAAGCCTAAGAAAGGTCAGAGGGGTCACGGTTGGATCACATCTCAGTGTGATGTACAGCTAAAAGGACAAGACTGATCCTTTGCTGCTGCGACCCCTTGACATTTATCCTGACCGTGACCTCTACAATATAAATGCTACAGCCAGGGGGCCCTGAGTTCATATTACCAGACTCCACATGAATATCTGTCAAGACCAAAAACTGTGGCATTTGAAGCTAGCCTGTCTTTTCCTTAATGACAGACTTGCATCATCATTGCCGCGCCTCTGGCTGCTCCTTCAGAGGAACCACTAAGGAAGGCCCAAAACCCTGAAAGGCTGTGCTAGATCTGTCTTTTAAACAAGTATATGCAAGCTTGGCTTTTCAACCCTTTTTCATCTGGTTATGTTAAGTGGTATGTTTGTAAAAATGATTTTGACCTTGTAAACAAAAACTACTCTGCGCACGTGCAATAAGATGTGGTGTCATTGACGCAATTGAGACCCAGAGGAACTCAGCCTTGTAAAACTTTGGAGGATTTTGCGGCTACTTCATGAGATCTAAATCAAAGGCAATATTACTGAATTATCTGCAGTGTAATTGAAAGGGATTCTTCAGGATTTAGCATTAAGCTTTGTATTAGTAGAAAACCTTTGTATTAGTAGAAAACCCTCATATCCCCCTGAGACGAGAGATTCATGTATTTTTGTCTGTAAAAAATCCTCAGATGACGCAAAAAATCATCATTTTGCTTCATTGGAGAATTTTTTGGCCAAAGGCTAAAGACTATAGCCAGTAGTAGCATAGCTGCCAACTCTAACGCATTGGCCGTGAGACACCCGCATTTGATTGGTTTCACACGCTTACACGCCAGACCCCCGAGATTTCTCATGGTGAAATGTCAACCTGCTCGGTCAAATGCCTGGAAGATGAGTTTTTCTATATATCTACCTGTTGATCCACTCGTGATCAAGTAGTTCAGCCGCAAATTAGATAAATTCTCCCGGCATCTAGACCGATAGTGCACGCAAGACAGAGATTGTGCTCCAAACCGCATAGCACTACACCCCACTGTCGCAAAAAATAAATCTCACTCCAAGCTAAACTCAAAAGTTGATTTTTAAAAGTTTGATTTTTAATTAACTATATTTAATGCATATAGTTTATAAGTAGATACATTTTAATATGCACATTTAAAATATTATTTAAATAAATATTTATATATATAAAGTATGTAAATTCTCAAAATTCTCAAACTTCCTCGGACAACACTCCTTTGTGACAGGACAGCTAGACTTACAACAGCATGTAACAGCACTTTTTGGCTTCTAAAGATTCTGTGGCAAAAATTACTCAGAATCAATGGATGATTTTAGTAGCTTATATTGCATCTGTCATCTTCTGAAGCTAACTGTCCAGTTCGCCACTGATGGTCTGTATTTAAGATCCTAGAAAAGTCACTGCCATCTGTCCCGGTCTGAATTGCAACCCTTGCAATTAAAAATGGACATTCTATTTTCTCTATTCTGGTTTATGCAAGACTATCCCTAGACACTTATGATTACATATCCAAGACAACTTTGATGCAAATAAGCATTTCATTGACCTTTACCGACACATCTAAATGCCAAAAAGTGCTTGCTATTCTTGTAACTAGCGATTTCAGAAGACTGGAGATGACTCAAAAGAAACAGCAAAGATTCACACAGCTCACACAGCTCTACCTAATCAAATATAATTACTCAAACAGCTCTACAAGCACTGAATGGTTCCTTGTGTCATACGTGTAATGGAGACATCGGTGGAACCGGGCCCAAGCGGCAAATTAACGTTTCTGACAATGGAGCTGCAGGTGGAACTCTGGAGGGCACGTCCACAGGCCCCAGGACTGGCATTCTGATCACGGCCATGGATGGCTGGACTGGGGAAAGTGGTCTGTTTGATGGCACGCATGGATGGCAAGATTAGAGCAATGAGTCCCGGAGCTCCTGGAGAGGCTGGCGTGGGAACTGGTGAGGTACTTGGCGCTGGTTAAGAGCGACTATGCTTTGACGCCAAGTGAAGTGCGAGACTTATACAACAGTATAGCACTCTGCTATCTAGATAAAAGGGGTTGCAAAATATTTATTTTAGTTTACTCATTTTTTTTGCAATTTGATAATCGCACCTAGCCAAATTGCAGCCATATAAACCTTAATGACTTTTCTTCTGTGGGACACAAAATAAGATATTTTGAAAACTCAATGGCAATAACACAGGAATATCATACCATCTTCTTTTGAAGAGAATTTCACAGAATAAATAAAATCATTCAGCTTTGGAACAACACGATGATGAGTAAATGATTAACTAAACCTATATCAGAGCCCCTGCCATGTTTATTGGCTCAGGTTGTTACAGGTTTGCTTTTTGTAGAAATAAAGGGACAAGCAGTGCAGGAATGTGTGAACGCTTCCACATGCGCAACAACCACATTAAAGGCGCCAATATGTTGTGTGCCAACATATGTTATGCCCACACAAGCTCAAGCAAGGAGAGCTGCTGTGCATGCCAACCTGTAATCTCAAGATCAATGACACCACCCCTCTATTTTGGCCATGACAAGTACCACCCCAAACACACGGCACTAAGTACTTTGTGGCAAACATAAAAGACCTGCTTTTGACTGATAAAACCCAGTCTACAGCTTTCAAAAGCTCTTTAAGACTTCAAGCGAGAGGTCACGTTGAAGAAGAACACGGGGATTCCAATTCAAACAACTCAATCTAAATCCTGAAATTCCCAGCACTTGTACGTGGAAAAAAATTGGAGCTGCTTCATGGAGTGCCAAAAAGGCACCAAGGCGAAAAAAATGGCAGAGTTCAATGGAACTTTACAGTGGGAGTGTTTTGTTTTAATCCTGTAATGGAGAATACATTTGAGTCTATGAAGCACAAAAGTGTCAGTGGTGCTACAATGAGCCGCTTTGGATGAAGTATTGCATTTTGTGATCTCACTGATGTGAAAAGTTTGAGTTGAGCCATTGCATAACCTCAATCGAAATGTGGCTTTCCTTATCATACATTCAGGAGTGACTTAATGTTCTTGGGGTAAGACCAAAGCACAGCTAATGGTTGTTTCTTCAACTTTGGTTACTTTTATTTTTGGTTGCTTTCTATTTGAATGAGAACAGATTCAAATATTTAAATATTAAAAAATATTAAAATGTGACAGAAATGCAATTATATATACAGTATGTAACTATAACTGTGGTGGGAATTTGCATAACAAGCTTGTGAAAAGCATGTTTTAAGATAATATATTTTCGAAAAATTCCACAGGGCCAAAAGTCCCTATAGTTGAAGAAACACCCAACTATGCATCATATCTACACACACACATAGAGTAGACCAACGTTCACACACCAAACCTAACTCCAAATCTAGTTCAAACCAGAAATCATGGTGTGAAGCAGGGTTCGCTACTTGGTCCATTTCAGATTCTCAAAATGAGAAAGGGACGTGAGAAAGGAAATCGACCACGTCAGTCTAATATACACACTGGCTCTATTTCAGAGAAAGAGATCAGAGGCAGAGTTTTTGTTCTGATAGTGCTTCTCACATTTCTCTTCAGTCCAAGTGGTGACCTTCATCTACTGTAAGTGAAAAGACTAAATAGTTTTCTGTTGAGAGAATGCTATATATTTAAAATATATATTTTTCATTTGATTCCAGCAAAAGCTGTCACAGCGTACAGACATGTCACAGGCCTTTCCAATTGACCAAATAGGGAATAAATGAACTCTGCTATTCTCATAAACACCCTTGTTACTTAAATAGCTGTATTAATGCCACATGCATCTTCCCACGCTCTTAATTCAGTCCATAAGCATCCATTTCAGAGCAGTGAAAAGAGCCAAGAAGGATGACCAATTGACCAAATAAAGTGACTAAAGTAGACAAGAAAAAATCCAAGGGTGGAAATAGTGTGGATATTGTATTGACCTAAACTAAAGCATATTAGATTGGGTGGAGTGGTACAGCTAATATGTCTCAATGTTGGCTGGTTCGATGTAAGCAAGGCACAAGACATCAATATTGTAATAAGTTAAAGGGATAGTTCAGTCAAAAATTTAAATCTTCAAATCATTTTCTCTCTCTCATGTTGTTCCAAATCTGACTGACTTTCTTCTGCAGAACACAAAATACATTTCAACTGTTTTGCCCATACAATAAGAGTCAATGATGTTCAAAACAACATCGAGCTATTGACTTTCATTGAATGGATAAAAAAGCCATTTTTCAAAATATATTTTTCTGTTCCAAAGAAAAAAGAAACTCATGCAGTTTTGATGATGACATCATTTTCAGAATTGATGAACAATCCATTTAATGCCTCTCATCTATGATGGCGTTGAATGAGACTCTTGAGACTCATGAGACTCCGCTCTGGTTTGTGTAAAAAAATCTATAAAAGCGTCACTTTAATGGCAAGAAGACAAAAGCAAGCAGCAAATAATGTCAAATGCAGAAAGACAATCACACGTGTGAACCTTTAGGAAACTGCAATAATCAAGATCCACATGTGCATCATTAATTTGTGAGATGACTCCAAATGCCAAAAATATGTACTTGAACAGTGAGCAATAATAAAGATAAAGTACTGAAATTAGAGTTCTTCAGCATCTGGAGGAGAGTGTGACTCACATGCACAAACAAAGGCGAAGACTGCATCAACAAACATCAATGTGACACATCCAAAACCTCAGCAAAATAAAGCAAAAGTGCAGAAATCCCCCTCCATCAATAATACAATGTCTGGTAATGAGTCAGCACTGTGTTGTATGAATTGTGGACTTTTTATAGAGGTGAGCAAACTATGGTGCCAGAATGATGACTCAGATTCTTGACTTTCCTGCTTGATAATGTCCACGGAGATTGGTCTGTTTACACACAACACTCTGCTGAAAACTCAAAGACAAAACCATCAATATGTGATCTAACACACACAACAAAATCACTTCTCCACTTATCTCTCAACACCAACTAAGAGGAAAGGAAAATGGATTTTTCATTTTAAGGCTGCCCGGTATGTTGCAAAATTAAACGGGGATGAAAAATTGGTTATTGTGTTATTTCAAACTGAGTACGTATAATGTTACATCAGTAAACACATAGCGTTCGTATCTCACTATGGATCAAAGTGACATTATGTTAACCAACCATTCAGAAACGTCCTGTTCAAGCCTTAAAGGGATAGTTCACTTTGAAATGAATTTTTTGATGTTTTAGCTAACCTCAAGGGAATCCAAGATGTAGGTGTCTTTGTTTCCACATTATTTTCAATTTTGATATCTTTAGGTCAAACCGTTCTTGTCTGTCAGTCATATAATGAAGGTATATGGGGTTCTGTGCATGCTACTGTATTTGAGGTGAACCCCAAAAATCACACATTCTGCACAATGCAGCCTTGTTTAAAATTTTGCCAATATGCTTCAAATCTATATCACTATTCATATCTGCAAATCCACTATCCAGCAGAGCAACACAACAGCACATTTTGTAAAAACAACAATCCAAAACCATCTACTTCCTTTAATTGTTAAAGCTTAGGCTACACTCTGACTTTTGACCCTGTCATGTTAAGTGAGATGATTGTTAAGAAGGGTTGCCATAGCTGTGGGACACAAACAGATCACGTACCAGTGAAATTCCCCTTCCTCTGCATGTGATTCTATTTTCAAAATGTTTAACATGTCCACAAAGACAACATTGTCTTAAGTGTTGTAAAAGGGGGCATTTTTCAATGCTTTCTGGTAAGGTAGTAAAATGGTCTTTCAGTCCAGCAGGGTCTCAGATGGTTGGTGGACATTAATAGTCCCGTTCTAAACAGCAAGCAAAATCTTTACAGGCCTGGACTGCAGGTGTAGGACTTGCATTGAAAAAAGCTGCATTGAATTCGGTCATGACCTCTAACAATGGTACAAAAGCACCGTCTAATCCATCAAATTAAAGTGTAAATTCTGTGAAATAAAAACGAATGCCACTATTTGTGCTACGGTCAAAGTGACATTTACAAGGAGATTATTCATAGCCAACTGAAGATAACTTTTATCACTTGCTGATTTTATTGCTTCTAGCTTTAGTTGTTGTGCATGTGAATATATAAGGGCTCATTCCCAGTTTTTTTTTTCTTCTTTTTATTTAAGTCAGATTAGTTCATTCACAGCCATAAACCATGATTTTGATTGGACAAAAATGTACAGGGAGATTTTTATTAATATATTTCCAATGTTTTCCTAGAAGATAACTGTAAATTTAGATTGTCTATCTGCTAAAAGTCAATTTTGCAAATGTTTAGTAGCGCAACAGATGAATTTAAAGCAAACACATGAGACTAAAAGCCACAAAACTTGTCTTGAAAGGTAAGAGAGTGGAAATAAGATGCCACAGGCCAGACTTGAACCTAAGCTCCCATGAGTCAACACCCCCCTAACCGGAGTTATTTTGTTTAAATAAGGAGACATCCTATCTTTTCTTAAATTATACAGTCTCTGAAGTACCAATTGTATAATGGATGTTAAATAAAATTATGAGACCTCATGGCCAAGAGCGAGTCAAGGCCGGGTAAATACGCAGTCAATCCCTCCGGGCACTGTGGTCAGGCTCATAACCTGTTCTCAAGTATATCAACCCTGAGAGGATTTTTTATTCTTCTTTAATTTAATGTGTACCAGTTTTCCTTTATGATTCTCAAAACGGTCTGTCATCATCTCTTTGTACCAAAAACCAAGTTTCTCCAGCTGTATCTTTTCATCAGGGCACTGAGGAACAGGATCAGAACAACTACACAAAATGAATAGGAAACCACAAAGGGGACGGGTTAAAAGTAACAGAAAATGGCCTAGGTTGACAAGGCTAGCTGAAAGAAAGTGGTTCATGTATTATGGAAGGAAAAAACTACTTTGTAAAATGCGACTGTGGTTACCAACTATTCAGAAACCCAGAATATGCACAGGAACGAGTACCGAGTGACTAGAAAGCTTACAATTAAATCCATTCTGATCAAAACAATTCAATTTACTTAATTTACTTGTACACTCATTATTGCGGTGCATTATGGAATTTGAATAAGTGCACTTGATAACATCTACTATAGTTTCAGACACCACTACAAATGACTGTCCCTTCAAATACTGCCCTATCTAAGGTTATACGGCGATTTCTAACAAAGCCTTGGTTCAAAAGAGACATTCGTCTTAGAATATAACTGCAGTTTGTCATGCGTGTTTCTGATTCTCTTCAAATAATTTGCTTGAATGGTTAATTTGTTTGTGAACTGGACTACACTTGTGTGATTTACTGGATGTCTTGATTGGTTTAAAGAACTGTCTAGTAAGAGTCCATCGTCCGGGAATCAGACTACAACCAATAATCAGGTTGTGTTTTATTCATTCTCTCAAAATGACCATTTCTTGCTATAATAAGAACCAGTTCTCCATTCTCTTGACTGTCCGTGAGAACAATTCAACCTGACAGCTAGCTCAAGAATTGGACGTTAATGGGCAAAGAGTCAAGTGAACAATGCACACACACTTTTTTCCCAAATGGAACCAATTTTATTGTCTGGAAGAATAATTTAATTTCAGCACTTAAATGAGTTATATAAGACAGTTCAGAATTCATTTGTGGAGAAGATCCAATTAAAACTCACAAAAGATTATGGTAACACTATGGTAACACATTATGGTAATCTTTGTTAATGTAAAAATATAGTTCACTGTTTGTTCATGTTGACTAATATTGATAAAGACATTATAAGTAATTATAATATTAATTCATGGTAACTAGTTAACTGTTAACAAATGAATTGTTAAGAATATTGTGAAGATATTGTGAAGAATTGCCAAGATTATAAACTGCTTCTCCTTCCCATGACACCTTTTTATTTATAATAGTTACAATTATGTATGTCTAATGCTAAATCTAATGCTCATGGATTGTAGGAACACGTGGAGTTGTGAAATGAATTACTGTTTTTCAGAGTTTCTAAAAACAATTTAATGCAAATTTCCACAAATGTGCATATCTGTCGCTACAATTTGCTTCAATGCAATATAATTTGGTACAATAATTGCCCTCTTTCTCACATGAGAGGTTGTTTTTTAACCTTGGAGAGCTTTTATAACCTTCCTTATGTTACCAGCATCTTTCAAATGCCTTGCTTCCTCAATATTAAGGCTAAATTGCTTTCTGCCTGTCAGGTAAATTCCTCCATAAACTGTCCATTCAAATAGGTCCATTTGTCTGAATCATGGAAGACTGATGTGTTTACCTTTTGATTTTGTTTAGACAGAAGATGTCTATTATCTTAATGGATCTCAAATGGTTTTGCCATTTTGACAAACCTCAGAGAATTATGAGCCAAGAGAAGACATTTAGAAACATTCAACATTGTTAAAGAGGATATGTTGTTGTTTTACACTTGCTACACAAGCTGTGTCATGACAAGGACACTTCACCTCACATCTAATAATCCAAACAGACATTCTGTAGAAACTGGTCTAAGCAAACTGAAAAAAGCAGTGACAGTGTTAATACATCACTTTTTTGGGAATAGGCTCATTTTACAACTCCCCCAGAGTTAAACAGTTGAGTTTTGCAGTTATTCAGCCAATTTTCTGATATTTAGAAGAATATCAGTAACCAGACAGTTTCTGGTCCCAACTGTTTCACTCTGGGGGAGTGAATAGCCTAAAAAATGAGCCAATTTCCAAAAAAGTGGAGTATCGCTTTAAAGGATTTGTTCACCTCAAAATGAAAATTTCCTGATGATTTTTTGAGGAAAACATTTCAGCCAACAATGGAAAACAATGGACTTTAAGCACAACCAACATGTTGAAGTCCAAATCAATGCAGTTTCAAAGGGCTATGAAGTGCTTCAAACTGCTTTACACAATCCCAGCTGAGGAATAGGGTCTTATCTAGCGAAACGATCAGCCATTTAAAAAAATAAATAAACATTTATATACTTATATATGCAGATTTTTTTTTAATATTGCTATTTGATTTTAGCCTGGCTAATGCCAGACCTGCTGCGGTAAAGCAGTATGGAGAAACCCAGGCTAATTTGATTTATTTTTTATTTCAGTTTTAGTTTTTAGTTTTATCCAAGTAACAATTTGAGTGCTTCAAATTAAACATATTCACATACAACACATATGTTTATTACGAAGGCAACATTTCCTATTTTCATTTAGTTTAACTTTTTCAACTACAGTATTTTCTATTCTCTTTTATTTTTGTTAATACAACTTTTAGTAAAAGATAATAACCCTGGGCTGAGCCACTTCGTTTGCATTTCTAGTCTTGATCTAAGAATCAGTCAAAAGTAATTTAACATACAATCCAAGTACACAGGCACAGCAGGAGCCCTCTTAATGCGATAACCATGATCGGAGGCCTTTCTCGGGGGACATGTATACACGCTCAAGGCCGATTATTATTTTTACAGAGATTCCAATCTACCACAAAAGTATATATTTGACATTATATCAAACCACTTCCTACTCTGAAAGCTTTGAACTATTTTCACTTAGGGGTGTTACTAAATGAAAAGGAGGAAGTTGGGATTCTCTTTTCTTTCGTATTGTGATCTAAATGAAACGGCTTCAAATGTAGGGCAGACTTAATTGTGTCCATCGGGAAATGTGATCCAGGACCTCAAAACCATGGGTCAATTTTTTGAAATTGAGATTTACACATTAAATGAAAGTTGAATAAATATAGTTCGTAGGACAATATTTAGGCTAAGGTCGAGATACAACTATTTGAAAATCTGGAAACAAATCGAAATATTGAGAAAATCACCTTTAAAGTTGTCCATTTATCACAGACTAAAGGTGATGATACACAAGGCAACTTTTTGAGCACTGTTGCTGGACAATCTTGTCGAGCGATTGTTGCTTGGGCACTTTCCAATTGAAAATGGGCATTACATTTCTATCTGGATAATTTAGATCGGTTGTAGACCCTGTGCCTCATCTGGTTGCCCATTGACGCAGACATTGCCCAGGAACATTGCTCAAAAAGTTGCCCTGTGTATCATCACCTTAAGTTTCCAAGCTAAATTTACACTAATGAATTACATCATGTCTCAGTTAGAAATACTGTTCTGCTGAAACTGTCTGGAACCTTACAATGTCAAAGAGAAAAATGTGAAGGACAAATGAGCATGGAGATTGCGATCAAAAGGCTGTTTTGTGCATGCATGCTTGTGTGTGTAAGTGTGTAGAGGAGTTGGATAAGGGTGACTGGCACTTAATCTCTCTGTGAACAGTAGAGCACTTTCCTCATTTAACCACTTCGCTCACATCTAGTGCTGGAATGCTTTACTGCTACACTGTGGGTGGTCAGACTCCTCTCCTATATGCACCTGGGCACACCTGGGTTGCCATACATACACACACTACTGGAGCCCACCTAGAAAGAGGTGACCGACATCCGCACCTGACCCTCCCTGGGAGCTTAGATGCTCTCCGTCCAGACAAAACGAAGTCTGTTCCATCAACCTTTCATTAGCATACGGACTCAACACACACATTTATAAGAGTCTCAGCTGCATAGGCACTGTCCTTATCTTCTGTAATGTCCACAGTTCCTTAGGTTACCAGCATCTTTCAAATGCCTCGCTTCCTCAATATAAAGGCTAAATTGCTTTCTGCCTCTCAGGAAAATTCCTCCATAAACTGTCCATTCAAATAGGTCCATTAGTCTGAATCATGGAAGACTGATGTGTTTGCCTTTTGTTTTTGTTTAGATAGAAGATGTCTATTATCTTAAAGATACAATGTCATTTCATCATGTTAAACTATATAGCATTAATTAGTTTTATGTACATTTGCTCGCCTGTCTAATAAAGTACATGTAAGAGCTCTGTCAAGTCGAAGTTAGTCGCGTACGTGGAGCTCTCGGCACCTCGAAAATCCCAAGCTGATATTGATCCTCGTTTTAGTTCTCCTTTTTTCCCAAAGTCTGCTTGCCATGGTTCATAATGTTTGAATGAAACAACAACAATAGCATGAGCGTGCAGCTAGAAGTAACGCTGTTGTTCACGTCTGTCGCCATGGTTACTATTGTATTGCACTAGCGGAAACCAGGGATAACACAGATATTACGACGTGACAGGCGACAAGTGAAAATTCCGGGAGCCAATTATTTAAAATTGGAATTTCTTTGAAATTTTGGGATATTGTAAGTGCACAACTGCAGGAAATTTATCCCACTGTGCAAGTGATTTTTTGATTTTTATTACAAAATGCTTACATATTGTACCTTTAGTACCTTCACAAACCTCAAAAAATTATGAGCCAAGAGAAGACCGTTTAGAAACATTCAACATTCAAGAGTATCTGTTGTTGTTTTCCACTTGTTACACAAGCTGTGCCATGACAAAAACCATGACAAGGACACTTCACCTCACATCCAATAATGACACCTCAATGTAACAGACACCAATGACAGTAATAAATAAAGCCAAACAGACATTCGGTAGAAACTGGTCTAAGCAAACTGACAAAGCAGGCAGTCACAATGTTAAGAAACCGTCAACTACACTTTGCAAGTGCTTTTTCCTGACAGGAAAAGTAAACATGCTTCATTAAACGGTCTTCCATATGTCATGATGCTGTCCGAAAAATCATGTTTCAGAGATACAGATACAGTATTCTGTGATTTACAGCACAATTCGTTTAAAAAGTGGAAATATAACATGACAGAAGCTCATGTTATCTTGCATCCTCAACGCCCAGCAAGGCTGCAAATATTTCTAGAGCTTAATTTACAGGGTAGTAGTAAAACTAATTAAAATGTCTAAGATGCCAACCAAACATCTGTTAGTTTTAATGCCAAAAACAAACCCCTTCGTTTCTGGCATGAAACATTTTTAAATCAGCTCTCATGGTGGTTCAGCATGAAGTAGGTATTTTTCTTCCATTAAGATTTACTTTATACAACCTTCTGCATCTGAAGAAAACGACATTAGCATTCAAATTAAATCACCTGCATTTTCTTTTGTTGTATTGGAAGAAAGCATCTGGCAAGCGGGAGATTAAAATGAAATGGTGTCTGCCAACAATTCCAACTCTGTGGAATTAAATTGAACGCAATGAAAAAGTAACATAATATCACTGTCTATATTTCTTTGACTAACTATTCAAAATATTACTACATTGGATGGCAGTTGGCCAATAATTTTCTGGTATACAAAAGCAAATTAAGTTTTTTGTTTGTTTTTTTGTTTGGGCTAAATTACTTAAAGGCATACTCCACTTTTTTGGAAATAGGCTCATTTGACCACTCCCCCAGAGTTAAACAGTTGGGTTTTACCATTTTCAAATCCATTGAGCCGATTTTCTGATATTTTAAAAGAATATCAGTAACCAGAGAGTTTCTGGTCTCATTGATTTCCA
>JAOTRC010000008.1:10676401-10704861 GCA_027497675.1 Cyprinella lutrensis | reverse complement strand
ACAAAGCTTCTTGTTCCCACATGGTCTCTAGAACTATAGATTACGATATCGGATGTCTGTGTGTGTGTGTGTGTGTGTGTGTGTGTGTGTGTGTGTCTTTGTGTCACTGTGAGCATTACCTCACTCACCTTACATCGCACAAGGCCATTGAATTAGTTGAACTGTCTAATAATGATAAGAAGGGTCAAGTTTCACAAATGAGCATGTCTGAGAGCAGTGTTCTGTCTGAACCTTGCCCTGTTTGTGTGTGTGCAAGATATCTGGTTCGTACAGTATGCTGGTATGCATTCTTATACAGACTTAGTAGTTAGGGTCCCCTTACAGAGATGCTTGGTCACTGTGACTGCTTAGAAATGCCCAGGGCATTTGGCCCTGATCCAACACTACATGCCAGGGGCAAAAATGTTTAAATTGCTTGCGCATACCATTACTGTTCCCATCAGAACAAATATGTATATATGAGGACTGTGTCTACAGTGTTAATTAGCAGTGAATTTGAGCTCTTTATAAACATAGAGCACATTAGAGAAAGTAAAGAAAGATGGCACAGCTTTAAGGGACTGGCTCATTAAAGAAGCTGACGGATATTCTGTGACCTTCAGACATTTCCCTGTATGTATGAAGTGTGACTCAAGGGCAGCTTGTTCAAGTGCATTCCTTTTAGCCCCAAGGCCTATGTCACTTTATCTTGGCTTTAGGCAGGCTAAATGTAGGAGATAGTGAAGCTAAGAGCACTCAGAAAAAAAAATAAACAGAGACACAGTTATATCACAATGCATTTTAAATCTATCTTTCATCCTGATGCATTAAATGCACAGCAGTTTCATTTTTATTTGATTTAAAAATAATTTAATGATTTAATTATATAATACAAGTATAGAAACTATTAGAATAATGTTTAAATAGGATAAATGTGACATCAGGAGACTCTCCCTATTAGTGACTGGTATGAGGTGATTAAACGTCAGAAAATAAACTGAAAAAAAAATTACAAGAACAGGGAGGAAACCAGACTCTTGACAGTGCCAGGTTTAAGATTATGTCACTAAATAATCTCTGCTTGCAAAATAAATCAAATATTTATTCTACTAAAAATATTGTAATGGGCTGATTTTTTAGAGAAGCACAGCCCTTATAAATCAGATGACAAAAAGATAAACGCTAGCTGTCCAAACACAATGTTGCAGAGAGTTATAAATGGAGTGATACATTGGGCAATACTGTGGTACAGAGGCTTGGATAAGAGCACAATGAGGCTCAGATAGGGGTACATTCAATTAATTTTTCATTACATCAACAGGGCAAGATGATGAAGCTGATGACTTTAGAAAATTAATAAATTACATCTGCAGTTTATGGAAATAAAAAAAAATTAATTCAGTAAATAAAGGAAATTTATAGCCATTTAACAGACACTTGTAATCACTTGTAAGTGACTTGCAAATGCAATTTATTATTAGCCAAAAATATTTCTAGTCCTAAAATTCTGGCCAAAATATTATAAAACATATTTGCCAAATATATTTTGGAAACATCAAATGATATTTACTGATAAAAAAATATATGGCCAAAAATATGAGGAAAATATATTTATATATTGTAAATATATTTTTACATTTATATAGCAATATATTTTAGCAATTTTTGAATATTTTGAAATAAAATAAATAAAAAAATTCAAAATTATAAAGTCTAAGCTGAGAAATAAAATTAACAGTAATATAATTGAATTATGTTAATGCTATTGAAACAAAAGGCAGTGTGTATAATATACACAATATTAAAACAGTAAGGTTATTAGTGAGCACTGCTTTTGCTGAATTTCACTTTCTAGAAGGTTTTTGTTCCCTGTTCCTTGCAAGTGGAATGATCTTCCCAGCCCATATATATATGAAGCCGAATCCCAGACAATATTCAAGAAACAGAAAACTCATCTGTTCCATCAGCACAGCACTTTGCTGAGAGAAACAAAAATGCCCCAATGCTTTTTCTATTCCTTAATTTCTCTCTGTTCTAGAATCCGTCTAAATGATGTCTGAAACACTTCTTGTGTTTATTACCTCCTTGTGATGAATCGCTTGTTGTAAGTCACTGGATAAAAGCGTACGCTAAATGTATAAATGCAAACGTAATCATGCAGATCGCCATACTATACTGGACAGCTTAACTAAGACATTCTTGGCCTTACACCACAATATGATTGTCGGCAAAAAGAAAAAAGCCTCAGTTTCCTATTTTCTTTATGTTCCTTACTTCTTCATGTATAAGGAATTGTCTTCAACAAATTCCCGTTGTCAAGCTAGTGTTGCTATTTTTGGCGCTTTCAGAACAATAAAGATAGCATTTAACATCAGGGGTAAACATGCAATTATCTGCACACTCTATGTTATCTGGTTCATAATAACAAGACTTGCTTCCGGCTGTGCATAATTATATTTGCAAAGGTGCTCAATTCAATGATAAGGTTTTGTGATTTCATACTAGGAGCCTCCTATATGACACAATTCCCAGATTTTGGCTGTTTGGGCCCTATAGGCCCTTAAATGCAACACTGAGCTCTTCAATCTGAATCAAAGCCACAACATGGCCAGAGATCAACAGGATGAGGGAAATATCTACACAGCCCCAGAAAAGACAGTGACTGATGTTCTTGATAACAGAGGATTGCTGAACTTCCTCCCTAACCCTTGAAAACCAACACCTGGTGTTGCTGCAGCTGTGATGTATGATATTAACACACTCACATACTGAAATAGTGTGCAGCGAAACACCTATATATCCAGGAATGAGGAAATTATACTCCCAGTGCAGTGATGTATACCTGCCAATGCAAACTGTATCTTTCTCAATGAGAAGCCGCTGTGGGAGTAAGGGGATCCCTCTGCGCTGATACCGGAAATTGCACGGATAATTTGGGATAGGCTAAGTGCGAATGTGACATTCTTATGTGCTATTGAAGGTAATATCTTTATTTAGGAACAAAGTGAAAAGATTTAGCAGTTGGTGGTTTAGGGAGCAGCGAGAGAGTGATTGAATCAGAAGAGGTGGGAAATGGAAAGAACAAGGCTTTAAAATGCCACAAATCTGCCTTGCCATTATTGCCTCGCTGTTCACTTTGGATATAATGAAACAATGCATAGTCGTTCATTTCTCCTTTAGGCAAATACATAAACACAGTGTCTCAATGAAACACATTGTATGGTGTGGTGGTGTTTCTCGAAGAAGATTCCACTGAGCTTCATCAAATGAGGGAAATGCTCAAACACATTAGTTCCACTCAGAGGGATTTTTGCTGATTTTAACCAGCGGCATTCTTATATCCTATTAAAAACCACAGCGTGGGTGAGCCTGGGGAACCACACATCTAATCTCTCCAGATGTCTGTGACAGCTAAGGACAGAGAGTTCAAGACAGACTGTGGCATCAAGTATAATCTGTTCTTTGCATACTCTTAACTGATAAAAGGGCTATTTTTGAGCAGGTGAGTTAAAATGGAGCAATAAACAGTTAAAGAACTCCGAATGAAGCCCAAGTTTCATGATTCTTGACCAAAAGTTGTAAGTTAAGGAATAAGATAAGGGAAAATAGGAAAAGATGTAAAGTGACCAACAATAGCTTCTTTTCAAATGATTTGGTAGATTAGATTTATCTGAAATAGATGATAACACAGGCCACCTTTAACACATAATAAAATAAACATAAAAACATTTACCACTATAAGATTTTGTGCATTGAAATGTTTAGATAAAGGTTCTGCATGGAACAATCTATTCCAATAAAAGAAACTTTACAGAGTGTATTTTTAAAATAAGGAATTTGTTTACAATTTTTTTTAAAACAAAACATTATAAATATGACCTTAAATACACTTTATATAGAATTATATAAATATATTATTACAATTAAATAATAAATAACACTACTACACTATATAACACTATATCTAAATAATATAGCTTATTTTTTAATTTCTGTCATTCTATCTAAACTTAAGATAAGAAAACATTATTTCACAGCCAGAAAACACAGCAAACAGTTCTGCTTGTTTAACATCTGGATTACTTGGTAGAACCCAAGTACAAAACTCTGAATATATTTCATATATTTTGATGCCATTAACCTGGCAAACCTCAGCAAACTCATCAACTTGTTCTTCATAGTGTTCATAACATATTTTCCTTCATTTACTGTGATGCTGCGATGATTCATCTTCTGACGTGATCGTACAAAGTGTTTGCACGTGTTTAATGGTGACTAATCAAGCATGCTAGCACACGAATGCGCACTGCAAAACATAATACAAAACAAAGAATGAGACAGACGAGAAGAACAAACAACCATACAGCGTAAAGTGACTAGCTTGAAAAATGCAAGACAGGTCAAAGGTCATACAAAGGGGAATAAGAGTTGCTTCTGATCTTGACTCTTTGAAGTGATCTTGCACAAATAGGGAGGCCAATGAGATTTAGCAATGTACTGCTATATGTAAATACTTGACTTTATGCCAGACAATAAGCTTATTGACAGTTGTGCTGACGTCATAATGCAATCTTAATTTCAAATTTTCTCTTTTGGTATATTGAGTTCTAGCATAGTGTATTTGCAAAGTTTGGTGTTTGAATAGGTGTTTTGATCTCAAGCAAAGCATGTGTATTTCTATGTCGATTTTTTAAAGTACTTCTGCCCCAGAAGTCTCCAGAGTCTGACTATGAGTACCTTGTGTATGAAAATCTTGTATTACATGTAAGATTTAGTAGAATAACTAATAACCTGGAAGATAAGCCAACAGGGCCCTGGCTGTTAACAAACTCTTGACAGTGAAACGCTGAAGACACTAACCATCAAAATTCACAACCAAAAATGGAAGTCAATATCTACTTATCCTTTCAATGTAAAATGTTGAACTTGTTTCAAGCCACTAACTTGACAACTTATATGTCATCTTGTAGGCCAAGTCCAGGCCAATATCAGAGCAGAATGACTCACTGTGCCAAATCAGTGTGTTTGCTTAGGAACCATTTCTGTTTAGTTTGTATTAGCTGTTTGCATGCTTGAAGTGCTCTGCTCCTCTTTTGTGTATGTTGGCAACTTCGCCTTGAGCACAGGAGGTCATGTCTCTTAGAGAAGTCTATCCAAGTGTCTTACTTTAGCAGCAGTCTCGATGGGCTACTTCTATCAAGATGTGGACATCCTCATGACTTCATGTATGCATACAATTCTTAAACAGGTATTCTATTTTGAAAGTAAGAAAAAGTTCCTCTGGGGAAAAGTGGTTTGAACCACAGTTCTGGTTGTTTAAAAACTTTGGCATGGCATAAAAAAACAGATTTTAATCAGATCCCTTAGATTAGAAGATCTTTGTAGAGTTAGAAATAAATGCTAATATTTTAACTAAATTATTAAAAACTAAACATTTAAAATTCATCATTAAAAAAATGTCTACACAAGATATATCATTGATGCATAATACCATTCAAAAGTTTGTGGTCAGTATGATTCAGCTTTGCCTTAAGAAGAAAAAATATATATTCAAATAAAAAAACTATAGTTGGTTTAACTTAAAAAAGCAAGTTACCTGGTTGCCTTAATTTTTAAGTTCCTTCAACTTAAAAATTTGAGTTAATTCAACAAAGATTGGTTTAATAAATAGTAACTAAAATAATGTTATCCGAACCCCATTAATTATCTAAGTTGATTTGACAAAAGAAAAAAAGGCTGTGATAAATTGGTAAAAAAAAAAAAAAAAATTGGTTATTTTAAATTGCAATATTTCATAAATTCTTACTGTATTTTGATCAAATAAATGCAGCCTTGGCCAGCATAAAATATTTTTGTTCAAAAACATTAAAAAAAAAACTTACAGACCCCAAAACTTTTGAACGTGTTATATCTTTGCTTTGCTGCTTGTATGTTTGAAGTATAATGACTCAGTATCCTGACCTTTGACCCATTTGGATGTGTCTAAATATTTGTTGTCAACAAATTCAGTGTGGCTAACCCAAAGCTATTTAGATTACAGGGGAGAGGGGGAGCTGGGTAGAAAAGAGGCGCCCTGTAAATGTCTCTCTCTTTCTGGGAGGAAGCTAAAATAAGAGATAGAAAGGTAAAAGCCAGCTGAGGTGGTTTATGACCATGACCTGTATAAATAAACTGACTCATTAATCTACATAGCCTTCATTGATTCTCTAAGGATGTGCCTGAGCAGCCACTCAACACAACTCTCACGTTCCCTTGAACTCCAGCAAACTGTCTTCGTTTGCATATATAATTATGGATTAGCAGCGAGTGAAATCTGACCATAAGCTGTTGGGTAAACTGAATCCGGTCCACCAGCTAGACCAGCACAGCTCTAACCATTACAAACCACCCTGGTTCATGCTGGATTTTTCAGCAGCTCTTAAGTTTATATTAGCCATGACTACTCAAAATGAACGCTACTTGCAATATTCCTTGAACAAACTTCGTTCAGCAAACTCCTGCACAAAACCGAGTGGAAAACATGACTTCCTTTGACAATGAACACTCTATGCAACCAGTGTATCACACAACCATGAGCAGAAATATCACTTGAAGCTATTCCTTTCAGAGAAAAGCTGCCAACCACTCATGTAACGATTTCTCCCTGTTAGAATAATCATTTTAACCTTGCAGCTCAGACACAGAGAAGTGGCTCTCATTTGAGACAAGAGTTTGATTCTGCTCTGTGTCATGTACCCGCCCACACCGCCTCCATCATTTGCAGTCTCGTGTTCTGACTCTTATCATAAAAAAAACAATAAATATAATACCAATGTGCAACAATTTAATAAAAACAGTACACCTTGCATTGACAAAGAAAGAGCTCATGATCATTGTAGGGGCACATTCTCTACGTTGGAGGGTGGAGGCCACAGTCTAAAGCGGTGAGGTCACCTTTCTCTGTTCAAACTTGACAGAGAACAGTGCTGTAAAGGGTGCTGATGTGAGCATACATTGCATGTGGATGACTGAAAGACTGACCCTTTCCCTAAAGTGATTTGGACAGAGAACTAGAAAACAGGTAAAAAAAAAAAAGATAAAAATACAAATAAAGTGACCAAAACACCATGCGATCCCAGCCACCTCACCACTGCCATCCATTCAGTGAGGGTAACCCGGCAGCCATCTTTGGATAAAAAAGAAGTCTACAAAAGGAAAGAAAAACAAATTGACAGTGGGTAATACCAGTAGAACAAACAAGTAAGCACCATTAAACCATCACTCTTATTTTATGGTCTAGAGTTTTCCCATTTAGTCCAACTTCAGACAAAATAATAAATAAATCAAAGAATATTCAATCTAAAGTAAACGGTAACCGTGCATCCCTGAAAGGGAGAACACAATTAATTACAACAGAGAATTATATACAATATACAAAAACACAAAATAAAACCCAATATAAATTATGCAGATAGAACAACATTATTAAAAGTTCCCTTTAATAAAACAGTACCTCAAACATCCGATATTTCTGACTGACACTCAGGCAACAATCCGACAAAAACATGAAATAGCGTGTGTATGACACGCCAATTCGTATTTGCATTTTTGGCGTGCTATATCAACACGCATAATCGCTTTTCAGCGTATTTATGAACGCCGTTGACTTAACCATACATTACTGTATATGTAAATATATGACCTACCTCAACCCAGTCCCTAAACCTACCCGTCATTGGGGTTAATGAGAAAAAAAGTAAAAGTATATATAATAAAAGTATATAAAAAAAAGTATGAAAAAAAATATCGCTCCCCAGATGTAGATGTACATTTTGCTTCATTTCGCTCGGACATTTTACGGCATGTAGGCTACAAACATGCGGAATCACTGGCGTAGACATACACGTATACACGGCACGCAGCTAGCTCAAAATGCGTATAGATAACACGCCACTTGATTCGAAAGTGGCGTGTATGTTAACGCAAAAGTCATGATGTCATGTACTAACCTTTGAAGATTTAAATGTGCCGCCTCCACAACACACATGACATCCACAACACACGATCAAGGAAATGAAGTAAGAGAGCAAACATCTTTCTTCTTCTTTTTCTTTCCAGTTTAATGGCAGTTGGCAAACCAAACTTTAATGGTGCATTCCCGCCACCTACTGGATTGGAGTGTGGATAACGTTATGGTAGCTAGTACCTAAATACTATTATTTAAATGAGTATCTTTTAAAAAATGAAACAATAATTTTAAATTGTTTTGGGCCATTCCCTAATAATGCTTTGATAGACAAAACTCCAATAAACAATGGCCAATACGCATTCTTGAAATTGTAACATCCCTGCTCCTATTACCAAAATTTCTTCTTACGAAACCAACTGTTCCTTGAATTTTAAGACAGCAAACCTCACTACTTCCTTACATAGCGCTGGGGCTGATAGGACTTGTAGTATCCCAACCATGTCCCATTACACAGGTTTGGATCAACATGAGGGTGAGTAGCCTAAATTATAATAGCATTATAATAGCAAAATATAATAGCACCCTTCCCAAAAACCTTCCTTGCATTAATCATTAATGTAGGCTATAGGTTAGGCTACTCCAATTAATTTGAAATGGAAAAAAACTGTAAAAATAGTTCATCCTTTTTTAGGAGACTTTCACCCTTTTTATAACCTAGTTTATGATTTTAGCCTCACAAAAAATATTCAAATTAATTTCGATTTTTGCATGATTCGCATTTCCCCCTCAATAATCTAAACACAAAAAAGAAGCTTGACGTCATTCACCCACACAACAATCTGCATAGATGTGCACGCAAAATTTAGAGGCGTCATTTTAACTCGCAGACCCCCTAGCTCGAGTGTTTACCACATCATGTACACGGACACAAGTGCCAGTGATGTGGGAACGGAACCGAACCACAATAAAGTCGCTGCTGCGCTATTGTGCGCTCAGTGGAACGAATTAGTGGAAAGCCCTTTTGAATTCATGACAGACTCTTTGAATTGTCAAATAAAGATTTATTCAAATCCAAAGATTCATTAAGTTAAATTGCTGAGCGCTTTCTCAACTTCACTTCTCTGCTCCGCATCGTTGCAGAGCATGATGGTCCCTCCCCTGTACGAAACTCTTTGTGAAAATCTTGTTGGGATTTTTTTCCTCCCTTTCCCTTAAACGTCAAGTGTAATTCCTACCAAGGGTTTCGTCTCTGTGCTCTCCCTGTCTCGAAGGTGGAGCAGATATGAGAAGAAACGGACTATCAGCCAATCCAACCGAAATCCTCTGAGATGAAGTAGGCTAACTTTTACACGCTTCCTGCTTAAAAAACAAGCATCTGTTTGCGGATTGAACATCTCCATCAATCGAATGATAGCAGGTATGACACTTATTTATTTATTTATTTACTCATTCATTCATTCATTCATTCATTCATTCATTCTCTTTAAAATATATATAAATTTTTGCATCATTCTAACCTGTGAAAATAGTGTCATCGTCGTGATCATTCTGAAGCATCTGAAACTGGCTTTATTGCAAAGGTTATGTGAAAAATTGAGTTTTTTAAAAAAGTTTAGGAAGTTCAGAAAGTTCAGAATACTTTGTTGTAGGCTATAGCCTATGTAATTATATAATGGTAAATCAGGAATGATAATTAATTACAGTAGGGTAGCCTTAATAATCCCTAACTAAACTTACTTTTAAACCAAACCTTGCAAAAAAATAATAATAATTCATTAATTTAAAAAAAACAGTGGAGGTCTTCTTTGGAGGAAGTGTGACCATAATTAATACCCCGATTTTAATTTCACATTGTTGGTGTAAATATTCATAAATATTCATAAATCCATGAATGAGAGAAAGATGCACTTAAAGGTCCGTCAATTTTGAATGAATCAACCAGTTTTCAAACTTAATTTGAAAAGGGACCAATAGCGCCACCGTTTGTTTGATCAAATTGGTTGAAGTTTGCAAATGTGCAAGATTGAGATTTTTGCATTGTAATGGAAAATGGTTTGATGATGACTTTGACGGGGGATGTTCTGCTTTTTCCACTAAAGCCAGTTTTTAAAAAAGTATCTATAGAGAGAAAATGTCATGGGAAATGTCATAGTGATATTTCAGCAGTGATGGAACAATGTCAGATTGCAGTTGCTCAATTTTATTAAAAAAAAAAAAATCTGTTGATAGATATTTTAGACCACGTGTCAGAACAAGTTTGCCTGAGTCTGTCATTTTTGTCGACTTTATAAGGCCCGAGCTGTCTGCATATTTCACATCATAGACTTACTGGAATTTGTTTGGACCTCTGTAGCTAAGTGCTTCCCTTCCTACGGCAATCTCCAGTAGGGACACATCTGATATGTCATTGCCTGAATCCATAACTTTCCTACCACACATTCACGCGCACATATTTCCCCTCACACTTCCGCTGAGGCTACAACAGTATTGTCTGTACAGATGGATTCGCATAGACAGCACGGCTGATGCAGATAATCCACACCGACGCCATGTCATAGTGAAGTGAGAGGTGGGAGGAGAGGGATTCCAGCTCTCCAGGGGAAAATTTACTGAACAAAGAATGAAGTTGCAATCTATATTCCAACCCACACTCTCCATCCCTAACCTGGCTACTGATTAGAAAATGTTGCTACAGTCTGTGTTTTTCTTGGTCAGTGCTCAGCAATCTATTAGATGATGAATGTGTGAGAGCGGTGACTGTTAAATGCTTGACTTTGTGCTTTGCTGATTTTTTCTTTCTGTGAGTCTTGCTGCACATACTCCACCTTTGCTTTGTAATGGTTATGCTGGTATAAGTTTGAAATGTAGCAATGATGATTGCTAGCATGTAATGGTGAACTTCTCTAACATACATAATAAAAAAAGCCATTATCTTATCTTTATCCTGCGCCCATGAATGACTGGAAGAGTCATGGAAATGCATTGTTCAAAAGCTTTGGGAACCTTAGTATCCATTTAAAATCACTGCTTTGTTCCTAATATTTATGTGCAGGATTTATTTGGTACACCATAATTCATTTGACTTGCATGAGTTAAGAGTCAAGCCCCTTTTCATCACTGCAAAGTGATGGTCTGGTGGAAAAATAAAATGCACTTAAATCTTAAACTTTATCAGTTAGAGATGTGATACATAATTCATACAGAAGTAGACTTCTGAACTGATAGCTTTGTGTATTATGTGGGTGCACATACCATATATTATTTTATGCTCCTATTCATTGGTAACAGTACCAATTGCAGCACCATCCACAGAACCCAAGTATATACTTATTACTGACATTTAGCAAAGACAGTAGGAAACGTTTCCAAACCACTGACTCAAAAAGCTCTGACCCACAGGGTCAATATTCTTACGGTCCCAACCACAAACCTCCAGTCTCCAGTTCTCCTCTAATGGCAGATAGATTCTGTCAGCCGGGTGCCATTTAAGGAATAATTTTTAAATGTGAGCATACTTTTGCGCTATTTTAATCATTTGTTTAGTCTCTAAAGCTAATGCAGCAAATTTGGCATTCAATAATTAGCCTACTGTATTTAAACTATTTATAATCTTAAGTAATACATTTTTTGTCTTAAAGCAAATTCATTTTTTTTTTTGGAATCTGTGGGAATACTATTGTTGACTTAACCGGGACATTAGGATTGGATCCAAATATCTGTGGAATGTGATGATGGAGAGTGAGGTGTACTGTGTATACACAACATACTCTCAGGGGTTTTGGAATAGTGCTTTAAAATCTTATTATTTGTCTCCCCCTAGTGGTCATGACCGTATTAATATAATCATCAGTTCCCATCAGTGTTTTCAAGCCCTGTTCCTCCTTGAGGCCCCCGTAATATTATTTTTGGATGTCTACCTTATCTGACACACATTTCAGGTCTTGGAACCTCTACTTATGAGCTGATAAAATAAATCAGATGTGCTAAATAATCAACACATCCAAAATGTCTAGTGCTAGGACTAGGAACGAGGTCCACTAATTTGTAGGACAGTCTGAAAGCCAGGTGCACGCAAGGGTTTTGGGAGTTGGTATCAGATAGCATGCATATTGCATATTCAGGGCAAAATTATATTAACGATACAATTAAATAATGCAAAAAAAAATCTGTCGCGCATTTGCAATATGCTCATACTATACTGCTGACAAAATGTATGTCACTTGTACTTATACTTTAAAGTGCGCATTACAAATTCATTTGGCCTATAGGCTACTCCAGGCTTTAAAAACGTGTACAATTTTAGAAATAAAATAGAAATAGTATGCCGCAAATAAATATCCAATATCCAACGATACCAACAATTTAAAACCTCATATGTTTGGCTATGACTTCTGTAAGCAAAGCTGAATGTTGTATAAAATACAGAGCCCGTTCTCATCCCAAGGCGTCATATGGCACCCTTTAGCGTCAATATGAGACGCAGATATATACGGGGTAGAAGGCGCCTCCTAGTGGTCTAACCCTAAACCTACGGCAGACCTAAACCTACCATACTCTGTGCGTGTTATATTGACGCTAATGTGCGTTACGCTTTGGCAAAAGCATCATGACGCCTTGGGACGAGAATGCGTTGAAATACAATAGGCTATCACATTATACTTAAGAAATTTAAAAGAGTTACTGAACAATATTTAGGTGATATTATTGATTCTCTTTTTCTCTTTGTGTCTGGTCTAGGGGTCTCTCTGCAATGGGCCCGGTACCCTTAATGCTCCTGCTTTCCATCTCAGCGCTGGCTGTGTTGGTGTCTGCAGCAGTGGACGATCCCACAGGTGACGATGACTACACCTGGCCGCAGAGGAAAGTACCACTGCTACAAGAAAAGCAAACGGTGCATCTGGGCGGTTCAGAGTTTTTGGCCAAGCCGCAGAGTGAGCTCCATGGGATATGTGGCATTGAGTGCCAGCGGGGTCTTCCAGAGCCCAGTCTGGATGACCTGGAGCAGCTACTATCCTACGAGACCATGTACGACAACGGAACACGCACACTCACCACTGTCACCGTGCAGGAGCTAAACGTGAGCGACGACTGGACGGGAGGCTCTCGGTTGCGCGCTCGCAGAAGACGAGAGGTCTATGGCACGGATACGAGGTTTACCATCGCTGACAAGCAGTACTCCATGAAGTATCCTTTCTCCACATCTGTGAAGATCTCCACGGGTTGTTCTGGAGTGCTGGTGTCCCCCAAACACGTCCTGACGGCCGCTCATTGCATCCACAACGGCACGGACTACCTAGACGGGGTACAGAAACTCAGCGTCGGCGTGCTGAAAGAGCGTTCCCGCCGGAAGAAAGGCCGGAAAGGGAAAGGAAGGAAAGGCCAGAGGAAACATGAAGAAGAGGAAGACGAAATCGACGAAAATGGAGAGATTGGAGATAAGCATGAACGGAAGGGTAAGGGCAAAGGTAAAGGAAGAAGGAACCGTAGTCGCCGCAGCACCGTCTCTGAACAGCCCTCGTTCCGGTGGACGCGGGTGAAACAGATGCAGGTGCCGAAGGGCTGGTTTAAGGGCATCTCAGAGGACATTGTAGCCGACTATGACTACGCCATCCTGGAACTTAAGAGGGCGCAGAAGACCAAGTACATGGATTTAGGCGTCATCCCCTCCGTCAAGAAGCTGCCCGCTGGACGTATCCATTTCTCGGGATTCGACGATGACCGACCGGGCAACCTGGTGTACCGCTTCTGCTCTGTGTCCGAGGAGTCCAACGACCTGTTGTACCAGTATTGCGATGCCAAGCCCGGCTCCAGCGGCTCAGGTGTCTACATTCGCCTTAAAGAACCTGGCAAGAAGAAGTGGAAGCGGAAAATCATTGGCGTGTTCTCGGGTCACCAGTGGGTGGATGTTAACGGGGTGCAGCAGGATTACAATGTGGCCGTACGAATCACACCCCTGAAGTACGCACAGATCTGTCGCTGGGTCCACGGGGACTCTAACCAATGTCGAGGCACCTGAGAGACTCCATCCTCTGACTGCCTCGGTCCCGGCTCTCACCAACCCTTGTGCCTCCCATTTGTGCACTACACAAACTGCTGCATTCATCATCACTAGAGACTATAACACGCCATTGAACTTTTCCAAGCTATTTTGATACCTTAATTTATTTTATTTGACAACTTTTGTTATGAATCAGTTAGAACGAATGTAGCCTACTTCTAGATTCAGTTGTCCTATAACGAGAATTAATTCTGTCCTAAACTGTTGTTTTGAATTAGAAAATGTACTTCAGTGTTGTTTGCTATGGGAGGCATTTGTTTTGTCTGGATACTTTGAAAGCTAGATCTGACTAGTTGACACAAGAAAAAAAAAACTTTTTTTTTCTGAGAGAAGAAGCTTTGTTTGTCATTTTCTTTTTTTCTTTTTGAAGAGCACATAAGTATCAATATGCTGGTGTTCTTTGAAATTCTTTATTCTTGTTATCATTGTTATTGTTGTTATTATTAGATGTGACCCTGGATCACAAAACCAGTCACAAGTCGTATATTTTGATATTGAGTAAAGATCATGTTATATGAAGAAATTTTGTAAATTGCATACATAACACATTTTTTTTTTGAGTGAATGCAGCACAATCGCCAACATAAATGGACAACTTTAAAGGTGATTTTCTCAATGTTTCTCAAACAAACCATACATAATGGAAAGCTTATTTATTTAGCTTTCAGATGATGTATAAATCTCAATTTTTTAAAAAAATGCTTCATGTGGACCCAACATTGACTGGTTTTGTGGTCCAGGGTCACAAATGTTATGATTGTGTGCCTTTGACAGCATAAACTGTAACCTGTCTTCATGGGCTGTCATTTTGTTTCTGCCTTTTGTATAACAATGCAAGCAGTTAGTTGAAGGTTTAGGCTTAATTTTCAGAGTCCCTTGTTGACTTTTGGTGCTAATTTAATTTTAAAATATAAAACATGTAAGGACCTGTCGAAGTAACAGCCTACTGTAGAACTGTAAGTATGTATTTAATGTAAGGCTTGTATTATGAGTTACATATGATCATGTTTTTCATTACAAAAACACAGGGTTATTTAAATTTAGATATGATTGATAATAAATAGCATTGTAATTATGATACAGAGAAAAGCAATGCAGCTTCATAGGAAATATAAATCAAAAATATTAATATAAAAATTGATTTATCAAAATCGGATTGCATCAATTTTCATTTTGTACAACTTTTTCCTAAATCTTTTTTATTAAGGACCAAATAAACTGATATTTAGATGTATTGGTCCAAGAGGACAAAATAGTGTGTGTGTGTGTGTTAATTTTTATTGTGTGTGTATTATAGAGAGCTCTCCTTGTGAAAACAGACACAGAGGGACACAGTTGGGCAATTCTTCCCATCAGTTTATTGCATCTCAAAGGGCTTACATGCACTATGTAGGAGGTGTCAAATATGAATCAATAAATCAAAATAAAATGTCTTTCAAGGGAACAGAGAACTGCAAGAGAGATCCAAAGATCTGTCTTTGTCATTTCCATGAGAGATCTCAGGGACAGTGATACAGGGCTGTCAGTCAAACCTTTCTGTAACACTGTTTAACAGCGACCTCCTGAAAACTTTGACAAAGATCTAAGAGTCTATCACTGCTAATGAACCTACACCCTATTATCTATGTTATTCTCTTATAAGAGATCTCCTCCACAGTCCATTTTGTTGTGCAAACTACAGTATCACCATCCACCAACAGAGGGAGCATGAATCAACCGGATAACGTAACAAACAAAGGTCAGGGTTCATAATGTTGTATGAGAGGGTAAGTAAGACTGAGAACCAAACATGTGAACGGTTTCTTATACAATTATACAAAATAACACAACATGTACCAGCTTCAGTTTGGATTTCATACAAGCACAAGTAACTATGAGACTCAAAACACAGCATTACACTGACTACATCTGTGAAATCTTGGGGGCTTTTTTGTTTCGTTTTGTTTTTTGGGGAAACATCACCAGTTGAACAAGTTGCTGTACATATTTGTTATTTTAAGATCCTGCAAAAGGCCTCTCTCAGAGATCATCTGAGATTTGTAGCACTGAGATTAAGTGGAATTAAAATCCAAATTTGCTGAGATTATCCATAAAGATTAACCTCAGAGTTCTTGCGATATCCATAAAGAGTATGTAAACAGTGAACTGACAACGCATCGACTATTAAATTAAAACAATTCAAACTAAAGAATCAAAAAATATATATATGAAAAATAAAATGAGTTAAAATACAAAAATGACATGTAATCACCAAGAGGTTATAGAGGAGCCCAGATATGCTATTCATTTATACATAACTCATGTATATTTATATCTCATATATTTATATTTTGTAAACAAACATGTCAGTCGATGATGGGAGATGACAATAGCATTTCTTTTAATCCGATTACCAGGTACACATCAATAAGTTGTCCACAGATAAAAATTTGAGCAGAGGAGAGACCTTTTCATCAATGAGGATAATATACACAGTACCATCTGCACACTGCTCCAAAACTAACAGACAACAGAAAGCACTTAAACAACCTGTTTAGGACCTCTGACCCCAAAAGGGAGGTCCCAGAGGAACCAGAATTAAAGTTGAGGGGATCAACACACACACACATCATTCAGACTTAAACACTGGAAAAAAAGTTGGCATACATAAGAATCTTTTTTTAATCTTTCATTTTCATTTGTGTGCATTTTTTTAGATCGTTTTTTCTGTTTCGTTCAAAACAAAGATAACGTTGAGATAAGCACATCTTCATTTTTCTCTTTTCTCTACGATTTACTTCACAGTTTGTGCTACGACATGACACAGGAATGCTGGGTGGGGCCGAGTGGGCGGGGTTTGGGCGGGGTCAGTGGATATCTAGCTGCAGGCTCCTCTGGCATCTGGAGGTGTAAACAGACAGCAGACCTCTCTCACTGGAGCTCAGTCTTTGAGAAAACATATACTGCAGATAGAACATGGAGAAAATGTCATGTTACTAAGTTAGGCACCGAAGCTTCATTTAAAGAAGTCACTTGGAAGATAATGATACCTGGAAAATTATAAGAAGTCCTTGATGTTGAGATCCGCAAGTGGGTCCTTGTTGGGAGGTTTTTTGGGGCTCTGAGCAGCTGGTCCAGGAGACAACTGATAAAATAAAGGGTGTTTGAGGAAGAGTAATGGCTGATGAAAATTTCATTCATTCAGTCATTTAAATTTTTTTTTTTTTTTTTGCTGTTTTTACGAGATGGTTCTCACTGAGGAACATGAAATCCACGGGGAGGAGTCAGATCCAGATCCGACTCCTCCCACCTTGCATACACCTAAACCTATCCAACTCCGCCCCCTGATCCCTAAACCCACCCCTAATCCCAAAACCCAACCCTAGTCCTATCCATCTCCGCCCCTTGGATCTTGATCCGACTCCTCCCCGTGGATCTCATGTACTGCATTGAGTTTTGAGTCATGTACTACTGGTTTTTACTGTTTTTTTGTTTTGTTTTATTTTTTTTATTATTTTTTTGATCAAATAAATGCAGCCTTGGTGAGCACAAAAAACTTGTTTCAAAAACATAAAAAAGTTGTTTTCTGAATATCTTTCAGTCTATGTCTCAGTCTATCACTCATTTTAGTAAGTGAAAATAACATGCAAAGTGCAAAATTAACACAAATGTTCAAACAATTATATAAGAATTTAAATATTAATAAAACGAACATGTGAGAACTGTTCTTTGAAAGCCTGATCTCCTAAAATAGTAGTCATAATGCATATTTTTACGCGCTAAAAGAACCTTTTCTTACAAATATTTCCAACATTTTGTTGATGAGAAGAGTCACCATTAAATCAAAATGGACAATTCTTGTTTTTTTTAATGGAATATTGCAGTATGTACCCTTTTAATCTTTTATCAAAATAATCTTTACTGGAGCGGGACAACATGTCACTCACATGAGCTCAAACCACAATGACCCAATCAATTCCTGATGAAAAAACTCAAGTGCCCGCTACATTCATTTCTTGTTAGATAAGTTGTTTCACTCTCATATATAGGGAAGAAATGTCTACTACATCTATTTCGAGTTGACTTTAACAATGTTTCCATGTGTATGTTGCTTACTGGTGCTCCGGGTGTTCCTGTTGCTGCTGGCCCTGTAAATGGTGGTCTCATCATGGGCTGACCCATCATCACAGACTGGGGCATCATGGGAGCTCCAGCTACTGGGGGCTGAGTAAAAAAAGGACAAGTAAAAAAACCATCCATAAGTGCAAAATAGAGATTTTTGAAAACATTTTTTAAAGTGGTTTCTTACCATGCCAAAGCCAGGTTGTGCTCCCATGGGTGGTGCCATTGCTCCAGGTGGGGCGGCAGCTCCAGTGGCTCCAGGGGCAGAGCCAGACTAAACACAATCGGAACAGAAATATGATATAAGGTATACAAGAAACATTTTAATGTGTTTAAGAAAGAAGCAACCGGTACCATCTGAGCGCCAGGTGTGCCCCAGCTACTCGGGGCGACCTGAGGGGTCCAGTTCGCTCCTCCTGTTAGTTTCTTCTCACTCCACTGGTTGTCCCTGTGCAAAACAAATAGATGTCAGCCAACATAATGTGCAAATCATTCAAAAACAAAGCTCTAGGGCCACACAAAGTGAACATGATTAAACTGTGTACAATCCATAACAGTCCAAATGAATTATCAATAGGGTGCTCATGCTCGTGAATAGATATTACGGATAAGTGACAAGATTAATAGATGTTTCTGAAACAACATGGACATAGGGACTCGCTGCAACAGACACTGAACTTACTTCTTTTGGATTCCCACTCCCAAGTCTACAAGAGAGGAAGAAACAAGGTAAGTTTGAGTCGGCATCATGGGGACAACGAACCCTACATAATCAGTTCATAATTGTTCCATACATACTTCCGACCAGATTGGCGAGTGAAGTGTCCAAGTCTCCTCCGATAGGTTTAATTGGTTGGGCAGCTGCTACGGGTGCCATTGCAGGTGCCATTGCAGGCGCCATTGCAGGCGCCATGGCCGGAGCCATGGCCGGCCCAGCGGTGGGCACAATTCCGGGTGTCAACGGCATGCTCGTTGCAGCCATGGGGGTCCCGCCTGTGCTCTGAGGGGTTATGGCTGGCATCAGAAGGTCTCCTAATCCGTCAAACACTGCCGTTGACAGAGAAGAGTGGGTTAAAATAGCCAGCATGGATTGAGACTATTTTAGCCTAGAACTGATTTGGATATGCAACTTGTCAGCAATCCCATATAATACCAAGGCTGACAGTAACAAAACAGGAGTAAAATAATAGACAGCAACATAAAAATAAAATATACACTACCGTTCAAAAGGTCAGTAAGATTTTTTTTAAATGTTTCATTAGTTTCTTGAATACAGTAAAAGCAGTTATAATGTGAAATATTATTACACTTTAAAATAACTGCTTTCTATTTTTATATATTTTATTCCTGTGATGGCAAAGCTGAATGTTCGGCATCCTTACTCCAGTCTTCAGTGTCACATGATCCTTCAGAAATCAATTATAAAAATGATTTTGCTGATTTGGCGCTCAAAAAACATTCATTATTATTATCAATGTTGAAATCAGTTTTTATGGGAACCATACATATTTTGGGGGGATTCTTTGATGAATAGAAAGTTCAAAAGAACAGCATTTATTTGAAACAGAAATCTTTTGTATCATTATGTCTGTAACTTTTGGATAATTTAATGTGAAATAAAAATATGAATTTCTAAAAAAAAATCTGTCTGAACAACCTTTGAACAAAAGTGCACATGTATTTAAAAAATAATAATAATAAATTGAGATCCATACATTTATCATAACATTCATGTGGTATTCAAAAATTGCATCCAGGGTGTTAACTTCATGCATTGGGAAACCACAAACTGGCAACACACATCAGAACATCTTTATAAACAGGATTTACAGTACAACATTACAACATGGTTGGACACATTATGTCAGGCACCAAAGAAAATATCCTCACTGCAAAACTAATAGTACCGTAGATTGGCTGAGATCTTTTTTTAATAGCTTAAAATGACTTATTTTTTCTTATTTGACATATTTTACAAAAACTTAAAAATGTACATTGTATGACACATTTATAAAGTAGCTAATAATACATGCTGAAATTCTTATTTTAGTACACCTTTTATGAAAAAGTATTCCGGTACAGTACCAACAACACTAAGGCAGGCAATTCATTCTAATGCATTAATGCTCAAGATCTGTAAAATAGTCGAGTAGGGAAAAACAGCACAGAGTTCAAAGGGTAAAGGGTGTGCATGTGCATGTGGATGAACATTCAAACCTCCCAATCCCTTTTAGCGTGATCGGCTACAGAGATACATGCCGCAAAACCCTGAGTTCTCTCACCAACTCACCAATCGCACAGCAGGAGCAAGCAATGAGCCAGATCATTGTGCAAGGAGAAAGTTATCAGAAACGAAGTGCAGAGAGAGAGAGAGAGAGAGAGAGAGAGAGAGAGAGAGAGAGAGAGACATGACAGAATAATGGGACAGATGATAACGAGAAAAGCAGCATTATAGTAAGAGAGCAAGAATAGACAGAACAAAAGAAGAAATGAAAAAGGAGAAAAAGCACAGGGAGAATGCATTTTATAAGCATTACCACATCCTCTCTGTATTATTTAAAAAGGTCAGCAGATACAGAAGTGCTGATGCAAGACGAAAGTGTGCTGATAAGCAAGCAAGCTTGAAAAACCGCATGCTGTGTTCAAGAGAAAATAAAAACTGTTTTGGCAAAAAGGTAATTATCTATGTTTAATGTGAGAGTATAGTAATCTGTTCAAAATACCTGGGGAATATATACAAAATGATTTTTCACCTGACGCATCGAAGCCACTAGATGCTGCTGCGGTGGAGAGGGCGCTGTCTGCCACTGCTGGTGTGGCGGACACCGGCGAACTGCCGAAGGCATCAAAACCCGACTCCAGCAGGTCAGCTGGGGCTGAGACTGGCACTGCTGCTGGGGTTGGTGTAACCGTCGGGGCGACCGGTGAAATCAACCCTATAGACATCAGCGGGTGAGACGCAAAATCCACAATACACTTTTAGATTAAAAAAAAAAAAGTTTTAGAATTTGTTTTAATTTATATAAATAAATAAATACACACACATATATGTGTGTTGTGCACTCTAGACTCGGACTCGGTCTCGAGACCATATTTTAATGGACTTGGTCATGGCATGGACTCGTGTGCATTTTGACTCGGAATTGAGTCATACTCGAAAATACTGGGAGATGGGACTCGGATTTATTCCCGAGTCCACTCGAGTCCCATTCAAAATATGTCATGATTATTACTGTATGTTAATATTTCTTTAAATTGTTGTTTGATTGAAATGGACAATGATGCGCATGACTTCAGGCTATAATGTTCGTGGCACGCAAACGCAGCAGGACCCAGGTCAGATGTGATATGGAGCCTCTAAGTCAACTATGTATTGAAAATGTCTGCCTTATCATCCCTAATTCAGTTTGCATATAAGAGCCACACAGAATTCGTGTGCATTATGTGAAAGAGCACTTACTGATTGTAAAAATTGTAAGTCATATAATAAAATTACCTTTACACCACTATGGCCTTTTTACCATTACAGTGTACATGATTCCATGGTATATTTGGTTTACTGTTTGAGAATGGTGCCAATTTTATTGTTACCACCAAATATTTTACAAATTCTTGAAGATATGATTGAAGTCTGGTTTGAGACCCAGCCTTAGGTTATCTAACCTCTCTGGTCTCGGTCTCGACTTGGACTCGACTGTCTTTGGTCTCTGTCTCGACTCGGACTCGACCCTCTATGGTCTCGGTCTCGACTCGGACTCGAGTGACCTGGTCTCGACTACAACACTGCTTATAAGGTTAGACATTAGTTTTGTTTAAATAAACCCCCAAACCAGGATTCCTCAAATCCAAACCTAGAGGGCCAATGCCCTACAGAGTTTATCCCAAAACCTGACTAAACCCACCTACATATAGTATCTCTGAAGACCTTGACTGGCTTTCTTAGAAATGGTAAAATAGTAAATGGACAGCATTTATGTAGCTTTTTCATAGACCCAATGGCCACCAAAGCGCTTTACAATTTGCCTCACATTCATCCATTCATACACTCATCACACACCGACAGCAGTGTCAGACATACAAGGCGCCATCCAGCTCATCGGGAGCAGCTGGGGTTTGGTGTCTTGCTCAAGGACACCTCAACACTTGGTCAGGTGGAACTGGGGGTTGAACCACCAACCTTTCGGTTTGTAGACAACCTACATGAACCACTGAGCCACTGCCGCCCCTTAGGTGTCTTTGATTAGGGTCAGAACTAAACTTTGCGGAGCGGTGGCACTCCAGGGCTGGATTTGAGGAACCCAGCCCTAAACATTGCAATCTGCCTGACATATATTAATTTACATGCGCATTATATGTATTCCGAACCAGGCTTCAGCTCATGCACACTGCCCAGTTGGCACATTCAGAACTGGAGAAGTGTTAATCTTAACCACGATAATCTCATCAGAGCTACTGCGAGCCGATTTGCTGACATATCTAAAAAGAAAGCTGACATATATGTAAGAAGAGCTTTTTAGCAAAGAGCTTCTTCAATGACCAGTTCGTAAGAAGAGAGACATAACACACATTTGGTAAAAATAAAAGGTAATATGTCCACATTCACATTGAGTGTGCAGAACACTCCAGAGTTGGCCGAGCATTCAGGTTTGTGAGTTTTTGTGCGTATTTTTCTGGCTTCAAACTCAATCACTAAATGCATGACGCTCCGAGTGCAAATAAAAACTCAGTCTACCGTGCAAGTGCAATTGGTTTGACATCATGGAACAAACGACGCAACACTTGGAAAAACCTATAGAGGAACGTGCAGAGCGTCAAAATGAAGGTGGGGAGCGAGAGACAGTGAGACAGGCCAGTTTCGGTCGCTCTGTCCACCGGGTAACAGGTTTATGCCTCTTTCCCTCTGTCTGCTGCCCACCTCTCCCTCCTCTTGGACATTCTTGCGCTTGGTTATATTTACAGAGCCAAGTCTAAAACAGCCCGTGGCGTGCAAGAATGTTCTGCGACGGAGGATGATGGGTGAGACAGACACTGAGGGGCTTGAGAACCAGTCGGGGGGTTGGGTAAGGGGTTCAGGAAAGGGTCATAACAAGAAAAAAAAGAGTCCCCACATCATCCTTTGCTGCCCCCGCCCCAATATTTCCATTCAAATTCAATTTATCATTGCCTCTGCATCTCGGTTTGAAGTCCACAGTGACTATGCCTGAACTTCACACATGCGCTCGCCCACATACTCGAATGTGCTTTATAAAAAGCCCCAAGTTTCTCAGGAGGCCCTTCCAAGCCCTATTTATAAACCACTGTGCTTTACGCCGCTATGAAAGCCCTGCGAAATCCCAGCGCAGCGCACTAATGGTGTGACATCTGATCCGGCCCCGGCTCCAGCAACCCCAACCCCCTCTGACTCGCTCCTGAGCTCTGTGAGGACTATTGTCCAGGGTCCGGATAATTGGCATTGGGATTTCCCCGCAAGAAAGGTTGATAAAGAAAGGGTGAGAGAATGAACGGGCATCAGGAGAGGTGCATCATGGGTAATTAGCATGGGAACAAAGGGAAACGGACAACGTAGCCAGGGGACAGGCAGTTTTGCTGCACATCTGTCAGTGGCTAAATCTGACGACAAAACGCCGCGGATAAAGCGAAACCGAGAGCCGCGGAAAGAGCGGGGGTCCGATGGCAGGCAGTCGACTGGTGGGGCGACCCGAAAAGAAAGAGGGGTGTGGGGAGCAATCGTTCTTATTGAGTGAGTGACAAAGAGAGGCCTGAACAGGAACAAGGGATGCTGGGAGGGGGGGATAAGGGAAACTTTTATCTCATGACCTGCATGTCTAGAGTTACAGAAAGAGTGGGTGAAATCTCTGCTGTAAAACACACACACTGGCACTCAGACAATCACGAAGATAAGGAGAAAAGGTGATCTAATCTGTGCGCTTCCTGTCATAGCCCTTTAAAACCATCCCTAAACACCAGCAGAAAGGCAGAGAGTGAAAAGATGGAAAGAACACAATAGATGTGACGGCAATTACAGCCCACATGCAAACAAAAACAAACGAGAGAGAGAGAATTATATACTATGTATGTAGTTATATATCCTCTATTTTAAATTCATGACCATGTAAAGTTGGTAACAACACTTACATAATATGCCAGAATGGCCTGTTGGAGAAAAATTGCATCGCTGACATAACCTATGGGTCCACCACTAAAAGTAAAATTGACATATTTCATGGAGGAATTAATTGAAGTATTTCAAAAATCTTTTTCAAATCCACTACAATGTCCATAGACTTTCATTGTACTGTAAGTGCATTACTGCAATCATGAATTTGCTTTTAAATTTTTTGGACTTTAAATTAAAAGACTGCATACTTTTGTCAATTTATAGATTATATATTATTATATTACTTCACATAAAGACGTATGAAACGTTGTTAGCAGTAAACGTATCCCTGAAAACAGAGCTATGTTGTTCCGAGTCCGACTTTGTCAGATACCTCAACCTTTCCACTCTGATACAACACGGTCTTTTGGAAATATTCTGCTCTTTTCATTTTCTATATTAATACCACGTTCATTCGAATTAGCACTATTTGTGTTTCCTCTGCGTTTGCGTCAGAGATGAGGCCCGTATCCTCACTAACCTGGGCCATTTGAGGCTCTTTAATACCCAAAATCAACACTCGGAACACATCTCATGCTTCCCCTGCCAGAATAAACCATGTATGATTTCCCTTCATACCAACCTCTGAAGGAGGGATCCAAATCCGGCTCATCCAAACACATAAACACTCACCTTTTGAACCACATCACATGCTGTATTCTTGCACTCACTTGCAAACATTCCAAATCAGGAATATCCTCACTTAGTCTCTTGATTAGGAAAGAACAGCGGTGTGCCGGATTTAGTAACTTTAGCAGTCTGATTAACCAGCGATGAAAATAAAATAAACAGCACCCATGCGCTCTCAGATGCCGATCTAGATATTCCTACTTCAAGGAAACTCCCACTGCCTTTTTCATTGTTGATGGATAAGGATACGTTTTTCAATTTGCTCAGTTTGAGTTCAGGTATGCTGATTTGGAGATGGGTTGATACGAAACCTCAAAACCTCTCAGAACACCACATAAAGACACACCAAGAAGAGACTAAAAGTCGGTCAAAACTCGGAGTTGATTTCCTGACCTAAAATCACAATTGAACATAATTTATTATGTCATAATTGAGTTTTTAACAAGCCTTTTCATCACCTACTATGTTTGCTACTGTCTCTTAAAATATATAATTCAGCGACAAAACAATTGGCAAAATTAAGTAATTCGATGCTTGCTAATTTGAGGGAACGTGACCGTTGAGCAGAGGTCAACTCCATGCAAATGAGCAGCGATGTGATGTGGCGGCTCTGGGGGTGGGTGTTTAAAGTGCATGAACTTTAAAAGTTTGATTTCAGTGGGACTAAAACAATATGTTGAAGTCAGAATTGCGTGATATAAACTCGCAATTGCAAGAAATAAACGTTATATTTATATCTCGCAATTCTGGCATCTTTTCTCGGGAATTGATATAAAGTCCAAAGACTAAGTCCATGTTTTTTTCAACATGGAATTGCAACTTTAAATCACGCAA
Organism: Cyprinella lutrensis; assembly: GCA_027497675.1. Classification (NCBI taxonomy): domain Eukaryota; kingdom Metazoa; phylum Chordata; class Actinopteri; order Cypriniformes; family Leuciscidae; genus Cyprinella; species Cyprinella lutrensis. The sequence goes on along the minus strand of JAOTRC010000008.1, from coordinate 10,679,154 downwards.
TTCTGACTTCATAACTTCCAATTGCGAAAATACAAGAAGTATTCTCGTCGCTTGATAAACTTAAGGTTGAGCCACTGTAGTCACTATTTTAACGATGTCTTTCATAACTTTTGGGCAGGCCAGTTTCAATCCCTTAAGAAGCCTATGGAGAAGTGATCCAGCTCTCAGATTTCATCAAAAATATCTTAATTTGTGTTCCGAAGATGAGCGAAAGTCTTACGGGGTTGGAACAACATGAGGTTGAGTAACTACTGACAGAATTTTCATTTTGGGGTGAACTATCCCTTTAAATTCTAAGAAAAAAAAAGTCAGAATTGTGAGTTTATTTCTCATAATTGTCAGTTTATATCTCACAATTCTGACTTTATAGCACATTATTCTGACTTTATAACTCGCAATTGCGACTTTATATCACACAATTCTGAATGCAAGTCAGAAATCGCGAGATGTTAACTCGCAATTGTGAGAAAAAAAAGTCAGAATTGTGAGATAAGTTACAATTACCTTTTTTATCTTTTATTCTAAACAAGCTTCCATAGATCTGAGTCTCCTCACTATAAAATGAGGTTTATTCTGTCTGGGCTCCAGCTCCTCTCCCCTCCCCCAGCACTCCACTGCAGCACCTGTTGTAGTAATGTGTGATGATGTTTGCATGCGAGTGTGTGTGTGTATGTGTGTGTTTTAGCAAGGCGAATAGATACAAACTGCAACACAGCAGTTCTGGTAAAATCATTAGTAGTGTAACACCAGGACTGTAGACGAGAGAGAGAAGGGGAGATGAGGTGAAAGAGACTGGACAAATATGAACTGAACAGGAGGAAACATATTACTTAATATTACGCCAGAATGGAAGTTAAAAAGTCCAAATGTCTTTCTGATGGAAGCATGTAACCTGCCAATTTTAGCCTGATTTGAACTAAAGCTGAAATATTTATGTCATATTTTATAGCTGTTTTGACATCTGTTGCTGAAACTAAATCTTTGCCAGCAGGTTTGGAGATTTCAGTTCCAACTCAAGCAGATAGGAGCTGTACTAGCATGACACGAACGGCTGATGAGTGAACCGAGTTGCCTTAAAGCAACTTTAGGTGCAAGACTTGAACAGAATCCATCAGAAGAATATGCTGTGCTGGTAAGAAGAAGAAAGAGCAGCTATCAACTCCTGTTACACTTTACGTAACAGCTCAATCACTACTGTGAAAGAGACAGGGAGACGGGCTAAATGCCAGAGAAAACATGAAGAAAGATAAAAGGATTGCAAAAGAGAAGAACAAAAAAGTAGCAAAAGACAGTCAGACAGACACACAGACAGACAGACTAGGTAAAGTTTAACTCCAGCAAGTGTTGATAGACTCATTATCTGGTGTTATGTTCCACACCCAGGAGTGTTTCCTTTGAAACAAGCTTATCACTGCAATGAACCAAAGTACAGCAGAAATGTGGCAAAGCACACACACACACACACACACACACACACACACACACACACTGAGGCCTATTTACAGTCTGTTTTTTTTATATCATGGCTCTGAACAGCGGTAGCTTGTGCAGACCTGCTCCTTTTTTAGGATGAGAAGGAAAAAGTAAGTGAAGGGTAAATATATCTCTTAAGGGCATTTTGCTCAAATATATACAGTCATAGCTGGAAAGAAACACACATTATATATTCTCGACCCATCCCTGTGCTAGGTGCTGGAAAAAAAACCTTACAAGACTAACATCTGTATTCATTTTATGTGGAAAAAAATGGATAGTGCTATACAATCAACTGAGAAGACTGTGAATTATGAATAAATGTTTCAAGACATATTCACAGCCATTCAAAAGCACTTTGGTAAGAATTTTGTAATGTTTTTCAAAGATGCAGTTTGGCGTTTTTCCTCTTTGTCGCCATCTCTGTTCGAAATCTGCAATTGCAGTCATTCGCGGAATTATCAACTTTACGTGAGTTGTACTTCAACACACTCGGCACGGCACAGCGCGGACGAACACAATGTTTGTGGAGACTGTCAGTCACCGTGCCGGTGTGGATACTTGCATTCAGAATCAATTGTTAACAACGTAAGCAAGCGTGCGTGTCTACATGTAATGTCCTTCCGATATTATCCTTGTTTTCGCATGGGTCCAGTTGCAGTCTATTTTTTTCTGTAGCCACTCTGAAGCTCGAACGAAGTCTTCTGTATTTTACAGCGGGTGAATCTGTTGTCACTGCTAATTGTCGTTTGAACTTTTCTGGATCTGCCATAAAATTAATGCCCTATCACCCCTCGCAGCCTTACTCAAGGGACAGCCAAAAGCATGCAATCTGCCGACCTAAGCAACCTTGATGGGACATGTTGTATAAGGTCAGAATCGTAGGTCGGGGCTAGACCATTTAAGGATTTATAAGCAAACACTAATTTTAAAATCAATCCTAAAACGTACTAGAAGCCAGTGAAGGGAGGCCAGGACATCATGACAGAGCTTAATTCAGAAAAAGATAATTTGGTTCATTCAAGACATCTTAAATTAAAATAGTTGAATACAAAAAAAAGGTTTGGAAGAGATTTTTTTTGGTTCAAAAGTTTGGGGTAAGTACATTTTTTTTTAAAGAACTGAATACGTTTATGCAATTAGGATGCATTCAGATGATCAAAAGTGAAAGCAAATACATTTATGATGTTACTTTCAAAAAAGTAGGCAGTACAATTTCAGCACTGATTAAAAGAATTATATCAAATAAGCAAATTAGAATTTCTGAAGGCTCATGTGAC
>JAOTRC010000008.1:10664793-10676301 GCA_027497675.1 Cyprinella lutrensis | reverse complement strand
TGATTATTACTGTATGTTAATATTTCTTTAAATTGTTGTTTGATTGAAACGTCCAATGATTGCTGACTTTCTTGTGCTCAACTGCGCATGACTTAACGTTCGCGGCACGCAAATGCAGCAAGACCCAGGTCAGATGTGATGTGGAGCCTTTAGCTCAACTATGTATTGAAAATGTCTGCCTTATCATCCCTAATTCAGTTTGCCTATAAGAGCCACACAGAATTCGTGTGCAGTAATGTTATGTGAAAGAGCACTTACTGATTGTATGTAATCTAATAAAATTACCTTTACACCACTATGTGGCCTTTTTACCATTACAGTGTACATGATTCCATGGTATATTTGATTTACTGTTTGAGTATGGTGCCAATTTTATTGTTACCACCAAATATTTGACATATTCATGAAGATATCTTTAAGTCTGGTTTGAGACCCAACCTTAGGTTATCTAACCTCTCTGGTCTCGGTCTCGACTTGGACTCGACTGTCTTTGGTCTTGACTTGGATTCAACTCTCTTTGGTCCCTGTCTCGACTCGGACTCAACCCTCTATGGTCTCGGTCTCGACTCGGACTCGAGTGAGGTGGTCTTGACTACAACACTGCACACATACACTATACATATACACTCACCTAAAGGATTGTTAGGAACACTGTTCAACTGTTCAATTTCTCATTAATGCAATTATCTAATCAACCAATTACATGGCAGTTGCTTCAAAGCATTTAGGGGTGCTTCTGACTCCATATGTGGTGGTGGCGGGATGGTGGGAGCGTAGACCACCTTGACGGTTGATGTACGCCCCAGTGGTAGTATTGTCTGATTGGACTAGTAGGTGTTGATTCTTGAGCATGGCCCGGAAGCAGCACAGAGTAAGACATACAGCCAGCAACTCTGCAGACCCATGGCATTTCTTTGCCATTGGCTCGTTTTGTAATACTCGAAGTTGATAGGCTTTCTAAGCGAAACCCCATTAATAGTCAACCGACGGAACTCAGAGTGAAAATGCAATGGAACTATTATTATTATGATTTTTATTTAATTATGTATCAGGCATTAACTACATAACATAAATAGAACAGCACTTCGGGAGTGCTTGTTCTAACTTCTGATTCATCATAGTTTTCCCAATCAAGATTTGTGACCATACCTCCAAGCAGGTCACAGGATGGTGCTCCGAGAGCAGCAGACTGGGACTCTCCAGTAGTGTCTCCAAATGTGTCTGTTCCAGAGACAGACGTCCCACAGCGCAGCATGAAGGAGGAGAAGCATTAGTCAGCCTTAAAGCTGCATACACACCGAGAGAGGGGCAGATGGAGAGAGTGAGCCGAGATCATACAACGGGTCCATACAGAATCACACCGTAACAAACACTGACACATGGATGTGCATTCCCTGTATCTTTCCACACTTACAACGTACACGGCACAGCATGCAAACACACTATACTCAAACACATACCAAACAAATGTCTCTCTTCTCAACATCATCATCTGCTCACTTAACAGACACTGATAAGAGCACACAATCTATAACTGAAAAACTGGGTTATGAAACAGCTGGTATATACTTACCAGTTCATAAATTTAAATGTCTATGCTATAAAATTAACTTGAACAAGCTCAGCAGGACCAACGTTGTGTAGTCAGATGTAAAAACCTGATCATAATTGTCAGGGTTACACTCAATATATCTCAATATTTAAGCACTTCCTCTGGTCTTCTAGGTGTTTTTATGAAAGAGTTTAGGGGACACACCAAGGAGATCCAGCACAGGTCCAGGCTCGGCTTTAGGAGGAGAGATAGGAGCAGCCGGTGTTGGAGCCACTGGAGCAACAGCTGGAGCAACAAATGAGTCTATATGAGAAAGAGAGACACCTTTCAAAAAAATGCTATCAGTTTAAAGTGTTACTTTGAGGTTATAGTGAAATTAGAAGTGCATTGAAGAACATTAACCAAACATAGCATTAAATTAAAGTGATAATTCACCCAAAAATGAAGATTCTGTCATCATTTACTCACCCTCTTGTCAATATAAACCTGCATGACAAGCCTCAGATACTCACCAGACAAGAGATCACCAGCCACAATGGCCTCAGGCAAAGGTGAGGGCCCGCGTGACACAGCGGGAAGATCTTCCAGACCAAGCCAAGGCAGAAAGAGGAAGTGGAGGATGAAATGTAAGAGAAGAGAAATCAGTAAGGTGCAGAAGCACGTAAATAACACAGAGTCGTGCTTTTGAGGGTGCAAACATGCACAAGTCCACATTCCACTATGAGGACAAACCAAGACGGAGTGGGCAAAAAACAGATGAGAAAGAAGAAAGGTGAGACTAGAAGAGACGAGACGAGACGTTCAATAGAAGTATGGGAATCAACTCCTGTACCTGCACCAAATAGGTCTACGCTAGGAGTGGTTGCTTTGGGCTCTGTGGAGGAGCTTTGCTCAGGCATAGAATCAAACATATCTATAAACAAGGACACACATTTGCATTACGCTTCTAGTCAGTGCAAAACATGACAGCTTCAAGTAAGAGAGAGACAGAGAGAGAGATCGCCATTTAGACGAGAAAACATTTAGCTTTGCTTGCTTTTTTCCATAATCACTCTGATCATGTAGCGCACAAGACAATTTAGTCAAGTCTGCAAATTTCAATGCAAACTGCAGCATTCAGATTATGGTCAAAAAGCCCGAAAATGATTGCAGGACAAATGTGGTAACTGCAAATTCTGGATTTTGACAGATTGCAGTGGGATTTTAGAGGCCTAATGTGAATCAGTGACACTGACCACCCCTCTTGATTTACAGTTGATTTTATATTTACACACACACACACATTTTATACATATCGATTGATATGTACAATTATATCAATAGTATAATATTTTAGAAATAGTTCATATTTACACTACTGTTTAAAGGTTTGGGTTTCGGTAAGATTTTTAAATGATCTTAAATGATCCATTTATTTGATCAAAAATAGTAAAAACAGTAATATTATGAAGTATTATTACAATTTTATACCTATTTATAAAATTGTATAAAATTGTATAAAATTATTATTATAATTTTATACAATTTTATATATTAAGTATTATACAATTTTATTGTAGAAGTATTATTTCTACAATTTAATATATTTTTCAAATCTAATTTATTGCTGTGATGGCAAAGCTGTTATCATTGTTAAAAAACAAAAGCACAAAAGTTGTGCTGCTTAATATTTTTATAGAAACCGTGATAGATCTTTTTTTATTCTTTGATATCAAGTTCAACAGAATAGCATTTATTTTTAATAGAAATCTTTTGTAACATTATAAATTTCTTTATTGTGACTTTTGATCAATTAAATGCATCTTTTCTGAATAGTAGTAGTAACAGAAGTGTATGTTTATATTTATATGTCAAACTATTGTTTATTCCTTCGAACTGAAAAGGTGGTTAAAGTCATCATTCACAAACCCGAATGACCAAAAAAAAAAAAATAGAAATCTAAATGAGAGAAATCAAACAAAGAGAATCTTAATAATGTTGGGGAACTACAGTAGCGTAGCAAGTTAATACTGTCATAATGCAGAGTAAAGCAAGACAGAGGCAGAACTACAGCAGAAGTATTACCACTAAACAGGTCTAGTGTTGGCGGAGCTGCGGGCTCGGTTGTAGCAGATGCGGCGGTGGTGATGGTGGCGGCAGTAGCGGGTGTAGGAGAGGGGACAGCAGGGGCCGCTGTTGGTGAGATGCTCGGCTCGCCGCTGGTAGGGGACGCTGGGGCAGCGATACTCTCTACTGGCTTCATGGCAAAGAGATCCAGCTCTGGGGCAATGCTTGAGCTCCCCTCGGATGTGGCCCAGGGGTCTTTATTAGGGAGGGGTGGGGGGTGAAAATGGAGTGGGAAACGTTTGTTACATAACAAACTCTGCAAATGAAAAAGAAACACACTGAAAGCTCATAACTTCAGCAACACTGAAATCATGGAGAGAGAAAGAGAGTGAGAGAGGGGAGATGGATTTTGCCTAAAAAAACACACTTTAAGACAAAATTAACCTCAGTACGGCAATTAAAATTAAAGTACTAAAGTAGTTTGTTTAAGTCTGTTTATGTTCTAGCCAAGTCTCTAGTTCATGTCATGTCATGTTTTTATTATCATTTTTTATTTTGTTTCAATATACTGCATAAGGGTTCGCATTCAACTTGCCTTCAGAGGACTTATGTTACAAAAACACAAACAATGTTATGTTTTATTCTTTTTTGTATTATACATATTTGTGGTGGTCAAAAACAAGGAAGTACAGTCTGGATGTCAAAAGTTGCAGATTGGCAGCAATATGGATGCAAAAACAAGATACAAGTTATTTATTAGTCATTACTTACCATCACTTCAGACATTCTACTGACTATAAGTAACTTTGCTTGTATGTGTCAACTTATTAACCCTAACCTAACCGTCTTCTAATACTCCATTGAAAATTAGCTGAAATGTAGTTGCAAAGTAGTAGAATGTCTAAAGGCGACTATATAAAGTGTAATCCTAAATTACAATAAAATCAAATTTAAAGAAAGATTAATATAGAGTAAAGCGGTTCATGTTTTGACACCGCAGCTGCATTATGTAAATACAACCACTACGGTTTTACTCTTCAAATTTCATGAAATTAAAGTGTAGGTTGTTTAAATGAATCACTGCTACAGAAAATATAAGCTGGAAGGGAAATTATTAGTAAAGGTAGCATAGCGCTCAAAATAGTTAAGCCTTTTTTTAAGATTTACTGTAAGCTTTTCAATTAAAAGTAAAATTCCATGAAATTGTATTGAATAATCTTTGAAAAAAAACATGTAAGGATTATTCAATTCAATCTGATGGAATTTTACTATTTTACTATTAATTGAAATGCATAAATCTTGAAAAAAGTCTTCCGCAGAAAGTTTAGGGAAAAATAATTTTCAATCATCAACTAAAGGATTATGTTTTGTTTTCAAAACAACTAAACATCCTTAAAACAGAATTAATTTTGCTTTTAATGTTTTAAGGATATTTATATGTTGTACAGTAAAACAAGACCAAAATAATGATTAAAAATGATTTTTTTTTTTGTAATGTAAGGAGAGATATTATTAATTGTGCCTGCAGAGAATGGTGTGTGTGCTCAGGCAGGTCATGGACAAAATTATTTTGCTGTATCGCGTGGGCAAAAGCAGGGTTAAAATGCAAAAAAAAAATAAATAAATCACATTGCATGCACTCTCCCTCACACACACAGACTGCTGACCATTAGCGGTTGTTGAACTTGTTTGTTTCCATTCAAGCACGTGACCATATTGCACACAAACCTCCACACACACCCACACACACAATAAATAGCAGGGTGCTAAAGGATCTTGTGTACGGATGAACACCCACCAGATCCGGCACATGCATCAGCAGCAGCTGCTGGGGCCACACCCTCGCTCGGACCATCCCCTGGGGAGGGCGCAAACGCATCTGGGCCGAACCAAACCAACAAAACCCAACAGAGAAAAAGAAATGGGGATGAATGAAGAGTCTATAGAGAGAGACTTCTATAAGTGAACAGAAACACTCTATACAACCCAAATGGCCGTAAAATAGACCAGTCTGGGCTGTATACAGTTTAATTCAGTGTGTACACACACTGAGGGAAATGAGTCAGCCTGCGTGAAACATCCAGTCAATGCCGTCAGGACCAACAAGTGAGTAAAACGTGTTGGATTTGACAGCATTGATCAGTTAACTAAAGCCAAGGCAGTGATGAGCATTGTGGCATTTGATATTTCAAACCCCATCAAAACCTGAACAACACATTGTGATGACCAGGTAAGAATGAATTCATTTATTAACCAAGCGACTGTTGGCTTTTCAACCGGCATTTGATTTTATTTGAGGAATATCAAATCAACAGTCTGCACAGCTTTGTATGGAACAAGGTGTCAGTTACTGGTAGGGTTGCCAACTTTCCTATAATACAGAATCCAGCAGTTCGCTTTTGGGTTACACTTTATTTTAAGGTGTCCTTATCACAGTGTAATTATACGTTTAAGTACTAAGTTATATTAATTAACAACGTGTACATCATACCTGTAATGTTGTAATAGACATTAATAGCAGCATTATTATAATTTATCATAAAAACATACATTAGACATTACATGTTTTTTGAAGTGATTGCATCTGATGAAAGTTATTGCATCTGAAACGCATTTTAGTACTTAATTCTTTTTTATATACAAAAGTTGGCAACCCAGTTTATTAGAAAAATGTATGTATAAAATGAAATTAAAATAAAACTAAAATCAAAAATATTAATTCCATACATTACTGCAAATTTAAAAACATTAATATCACATTTCTGTTGGCAAAGTGGAGCTAAACCTGAGCTGGGCTTAAACATTTGCATGGCATTAAAGTTGACAGTTTAAGGTTATTTGATGTCTCTTATTTGCGGCTGACCTTTCATAATCAGGGCTGTACTGAAATGTCTGCTGTAAGTGATCTCATCTCAAGTAAACTAATCTTTAGCTACATAGTATGCTTCATTAAACAAATGGATCAACTCAGCTGGTAGGCCTAATAATACTACTGTTCTTTTCTCCCTTGGATTAATCCTATCTACTTGTATTGCTCTCATTTGAATAAAATAATCTGTTAAATGAATAAAAATGACCCAATGGCCCAGTGAATTAATTATCTTCTTCACAATAGTTACTTCAGGCCACATATTGGAGAAGGAATAAAAAAATGATGTTTGCCACTATGGCAAAATGCATTTACTTAAATATGAAGTAATTGACAAGTTACTGTACTTTCATGAAAAGCAGTCCTGTGTCAATTGAGTGACTTCAAAAAGTACCAGTAACTTTTAAAGTTCCATGCACCCAAACCAAGCTTTGATTCACAAAACAACCGACGAACTCAACATTCTTCCCTGATAGTTAAACCTGGAAATGACCTGACTGACCTCCAAACAGATCCATGTCTGAGACAGTGGCAGGCACTGGCAGCGAGGCAGCGGCAGCGGCAGCTGGTTCAGTAGCAGAAGCTGCAGCAGAGTCAGCCTCAGAGACGGGCGCTTCAGAGTTAGCGGTAGCAAGAGAGTCTGGAACACCACAGCCAAGCCGCAACCAAACCACAGCATTCAGAAAGACAGAGGAGGAGAGAGAGGCAAAGAAGGGATGTAGGCACTAGGCAGGATGAACTTTTTTTGTGGTGAGATTTTAGCAAAATGACTTCATAAAGCTACAGCTGGGTCAAAAACGAAGAATGCAGATTTGGACAGTAAAAAGTTTGTTCAAAAAATTTCCTGGTAGACAAGACGCAAGGGTGTCCTGCCCATTCAAATTTTGAAATGATGTTCAATTATTATTATTTTTTTTACAAAATTCTAAATAAAAATCGCCTTTGATGATTAGTGATTAAGTTGCTAAATTATTTTAGGAAAATAAAATAACATGTTGATTTTGTATGATACATGTTAAGGTTTAGATCCTGTACATTTATGTATACGCAATCTATAAATCATCTCTACTCACCCTCACCAAGCAGATCTGACACCAAAGCCAAAAACAGGGAAATGAGTGAGGAAGAAAAGAAGAAGATTATGTTAGATGAAATCAGATGTTTAATCTCTCCTTGAATCAGCTGATCCCAAATTTTTCTTTCTAAAGAAAACAAACTCGGACTTGACAAGCTTGGGTGGAAAAGCAGAAAGGGAAAGACATTTCCAATTAGTCTGTCATTAGAACTCATTAGAATGCCCACTCAATATATATTCCCCTAATTGGCCTAATTTAGGTAGAAAATGGTTCATGCAGTGGAGCTCAATAGAGAAACTAGTAGTCCTGATATGAAAGATGAACACACCGATAACAACCTAAACCTCCAGTTTTTTAGTCTCTGAAACAATAAATGCTGAAGATTTTTGCATATCAGTTGACCTGTACTGATAAAACAATATATACAGCAACAACACTCTTCAGTACAGTGGTTATAGCTGGTGTTTGTGGTTTATAGCAGCAAAATGAAATGACATCAGCTTACCTCCCCATGATGCTGTGGGAGCCGCCGTAGCCCCTGCAGTTGGAGCCAAGAGATCAAAATCCACAAGATCATTAAAGCCGCTACTGTAGAGAGAAAAAGACAAGAGAGAGTAATGTATATACAGTAAGGACATGTCACAGATGGTCATGCTTTATTATGATAAGACAACTTACTTGACGGTGGTTGTAGCTGGTGCTGCTGCAATGGTGTCAGTTACTGCGACTGCTGCAGAAGTGGGTTCAGCGGTACCAGCAGTTTTGGCAGGGGTACTAGCAGGCGTTCCATTACTTGTTGGAGATCCCTTCTATATGTGGCAAGTTGGTTTTACCATTTATTTGAATAAATAGACATACGAATAATACAAATGATGTCTTATAATACTTATAGTATTATACAGGATTATATACAGTACTGTTCAAAAGTTTGGGGTCAGTACGATTTTTTTTAAAGATACGAATATTTTTTTACTCAGCAGCGATGGATATAATTGATCAAAAATGACAGTAAAGACTTTTACATTGAAACCATAAAATTTCATTAAAAAACGCTGTTCTTTTGAATGTGTTTTTTCATCACAGAATCCTGAAAGAACATGTATCACAGATTACACAACAATATTAGGCAGCAAAACCATTTTCTACATTGATAATAATAAGAATTTGTGAAACTGAAGACTGGAGTAAAGGGCAAGGCTGCTGAAAATTCAGCTTTTCAATCTCAGAAATAGAAAACAGTTAGTTTTGATTCATTTAAATTGTAATAATATTTCACAATATTACTGTTTTACTGTATTTAATCAATTAACTGCAGCCTTGGCTAGCATTAGAGACTGACCCTAAACTTTTGAACGATAGTGTTATACTGCATAATTCAATTGTAAAAAAGTTTCAAATCACTCACCTTAGTAGGTGACCTGGTGGTAGGAAGCATAAATAATGTGAGAATGGCTTTTGAAATAACTTTATACACAAAAAAGTTAAATGATGGAATTATAATTCATGACATGAGCAATCATTTCAAACGGCAAGCAGGCATTATGCATTAATGACTAATAGTCTTATCGTCCTACTACTCATTTCGATTTTTTTTTTTAGGAAACATAAGCCAAAATTAATCCAAGGTATGCAATCCTAAACATATATAATATTTCTTTTAAAAACATATAATATCAACAGCTGACATGCACTGGGGAATTCAGGGTATTCAAGTACGATACTGAAATGAAGACTACCAAATACAAAATCGATCAATTCCTATTGAGCAATCGATCAATTCTAGGCTGGCTCTGTTCGTGTGTTAAGTTCAGTCCGGTTCAGCTTGTACAGAGTGAACTTAATTATAAAGCTCGGCGGGACAAAAAAATAATTCGTTCTATAGAGAGAGGGAACTTTAGCATTTTAAAATGCTGAAACTTGATACTAAAATTCAACCATCAGTCTATAGAACTGTGAACACCACAATGACAACATCACCATTACAGTACAAACATATAATTATGTTTACAGTAAAAGTGAATCCTGCCAAACATTCTGTGGAAATACTCACTCATCACTGTTAACACAAGGAAAGGAGGGACAGTATTACTGTTTGTAATAAAAGTATCGATTTTATCAGCAGTAGAAAAGCTTCAAGAAGATCGACTTCTTTTGTTTTATTGCTTCATATTATTCAGAAGAATTCAAGCACTTACACTTTCTTCCCCTCCAGTGTGTTGAGATGTGTCTCCAGAGATTCCAGAAGACTCTCAGGAGCCTACAAAGCCACAAAACAACACATTGTTAAAGTGACCTACTGTACCACCAAGGACACAATCATTAAGACAACACAAAAAGACAAGTCAAGCTGCTAACAGTGAATGAAGACAAGCAGAGGACAAATATTACTAGAAAATGACTAAATCTTATATAGTTATAGTTTATATTGTAACACAATAAATGTAGACTTATAAAATAGACTTATTTAAGTAAGCAAAGAATTCTCCCCGCTGGTTTGGATGCAGAGCACAATACTTTAGTTCATGGTCCCAGTGGGGCCCACAATGCATTGCGGCATGCTCACTCATGCATTCAGGCACAACAGAGACATTCAGAGCACATTAATAGTTAGACATGCCAAATAAATCGCAGGTGGGTGTCTCTCATAGGCAACAATGTCATACAGTTACAGCTAAATAGGCCAAACAAATCATATATTAAAATAAAATATAATCTGTAATGTATATAATGTGTAATTAATATAAATGACCTATTGCTGTTCATCAAAATAGTGTATGAAAAGTCCTACAACAATTCAAGCAGTGTCAGGTAAACGAATCCTATATGGCAGCACTCTCAGACATTTGCACTGGGGTCCTAGCAGACAGTGGCTTGACAAGTACCCCTGAGAATTGGGATTTGAGCTAAAGTGTTGGCACAATACACTAACATCAGGCATACCCTCAACATCTCTCACCTCCTTTTCCCATTCTCTCTCTCATACACACACAAAGCCAGATACACACAATGTTATAAATATTTACATAGGAATAATGGAGATTAATTCACATACAACTAATCCATTAATTACCCTGTGCTCTATACCAAGCAGATAACAGCGATCCTTAAACAGTTTGTTAAACACAAATGTGTGTGTTGTGTCTGTTTAGCTCATGTAAGACATGAGATTCTTCTTGTTTTGAAACAAATTAACTGAAAATTCAAAGCTGAAAAATGGGTGTTAAAATGTTTCTTCTGACTTCTAATTTCAGTGAGAGGGAAGGGTTGCATCGAAACAGAATTTAATGAACAGGCTTTTCTGAATTGAAACTCAAACTGAAAGCAGCTTAAAAACGAACAAATAGCAATTTATTAATTCTGTTTGGTTGTGTAGATCAGGTTTGCATGCATAACTGATGACTTAAGGATGCAACAAACTTGCAAAATGCAGCAATCAAAAGATTTCAGTACACATGAGTCCTTTAAATAGGGTCAAAGGGAATATCTAAAAATAAATTGTGTGAGAACATTACTACACCCTGTTAAATGTAATCGCATTTGTTGAGCTACACAGCTGTGCATCCCAGGCCGAAACCCAATTACAACCACTGCCAAATCCAGAACCCAGGCAGTCATGCTCGTCTCCCTCCAGCATGTCCTGAACTCCACCGCTGATCCAGAGTATCTGAAGGCAACCATCCTGCCCTGACATCACGCCCAGCATGCTTTCAGAGCAAGCCCCCTTGTTTCTGCCCGCATGAAAAACTCTCATAATTTCATAACAGAGCTTCCACAATGCCAGAACCTTCTGTTTGCAAGTTTTAAAAGCTTGAATTTGGTGTTTTCCATGAATACAGGTGACTGAAATTTGAAAAATTCATTTTTTGTTGTTTTCAATAAACGGAAAGGTGACAGGAGATGGGTATTTTATGGGCAGATATTTTCTAATATTTTTTTTTTTATTTAAAATATATTAATTTATTTGA
>JAOTRC010000008.1:10626745-10640925 GCA_027497675.1 Cyprinella lutrensis | reverse complement strand
GATAGATAGATAGATAGATAGATAGATAGATAGATAGATAGATAGATAGATAGATAGATAGATAGATAGATAGAGCATTTCATTTCATACCAAATAAATGACTTTCCAAACAAATGATGAGTGTGAGATAAATAGTCTGTCAGGCCATACAGTGGACGGAAGCCATGTTCTCTGTTCATTCTGGTGTGTCTCTCTGCTTAGTGACAGACACTGTGAAATGAGGGCCCACCATTAGTCACAGAGCAATTTCATATCTCCATTCCACAATACTGACACCAAAACAGCACAACAGACCTGTCTAACCATTCCAGTGGTGTTTGTTGACCTTTGAGGAATGATAATGGGCAAAGTGGGTAAACCATTTTGTTGATTAGATGGTGTAGGTATATTTGACAGACATAAACAAGCCAGAGAAAGGTGTAATCTTAACCTGGACCAACTTACATTCGAGATGTTTCTTTTTAGGTGCCATCACCTCGTGCGTGGTCGCTTTACACACAGCACGAGACACCTCGGATCCCGTGAGGCTGTACTGCGCCGCGGCGATGCGGTCCGTCAATGTCTGACCCGACATCTTTCTTCTCTCGCGGAATCAAACGCCCTTACTCCCGTATGAAGAGACGCGTCGAGTTGCTCCAAAGCGTCCAAACGGATGAGGCCCTTTAAAATGGATTCGCGGCCAAAATTTGCGGTATTAATATGATGTTGTTGTTGTTATCGGGATGAAACCTTTAGCATGGATAGTGAGCTATGGACATATCTAAGGGAATACTAAAACATACAGAGCTACACTCCGTGTTTACTAAAATATAAATTTCAGGTCAACGCCTGCGCTGTGTATTCCCCTCGTGGGGATGCGGGAGATGCGTAACGACTATTTCAACCACAAATAGTTATTAAAAAGAGAAAACGGTGAGCTTGAATGTTATAAAGACAAGATTTATATAAAGTACTAAAGGATTGTCTTCGTTATTTCCACTTTGTATTGAAAGAGGCTGTTAACGATGATGCTCGGCTCGAACAGTCGTCCTTCTCTCCTCCTCCAGATCAAGGATTAATCTTCCCAACAAACCCCGCTGGATGTGCAGTCACCCAAACCTTCAAACGGCTTGCGTTGTTCTCCTCATCTCTAAAAGACGCTCTCCCTACTATGTATTCACCCGTTGGCTATGTCCAGTTTCGGACAATTGCTGAACAAGGATGAAACGCAGCGATTACGGGAAGCCGTGGTCCCCGATGGACTCAATATTTATTTATTTTTCCTATCACTCCGCCCACACGCATGAGTCAGGTCACACGTCATTAAAAACCCAGATTGCGTTTTACTCTATGGTTTTACTTTCTGCGCCCCATGTAAATTCGCTGGTTTATTGCTATGGTAACCGGAGGTGGGGATTTTTGACTCCTCTTGGAATCAAATTTTGGAATTTAAATTTCTTTTTAAAATTTTTTAACTAATTTTTTCATATATCAAGCAGTTTCTCAACTGCTTGATTATATCTGACCTTTATTAATCAAAAAACAAAACAATGTCACAAATATAAAATTAACCCTCTAATGTTTCTATTGTCAGTGACATTTGTTTTCCATTTGTTTGCTAATGTTTTTATGTAACATTTATAGGGATTATGTATTATTTATATATTTTAATGGAATTTTATGCTACTAAATAGTAATGCAGAAGTTAAAAGTTTTTAAAAAGTGAACTTGAAAAAAGTTATACAATTTTAAAAAGTGCACAAAAATACCATTTTCAGTATGAAATATATATTTTCCCAAAACACGTTTTACCCTAAAACTGTGAGAAAATCAAAGCCATAAATCTAAACAAACTGTGCTCTAAATTTGAGGTTGATGTATCAAAATTATGTGCTTTCAGTAAGAATAAATTTGGGCACAGAACCAAATGTTTCCAATAAATAAAATTAATCTCCCATTCATTTCCAGTGCAGTAGTTTTTGATAATTTTTGTCTGGACCATTTAAACTTTTCAAATCATGTCCATGATTTTTTTTTCACATAGTAAGAGCCAAAACCTTTTCCAAGTTTCATACCATTTAAAAATAATAATAATAATAATCATCAAATTAACCACTCTGAACAGCACCAGAGGGTTAAATAATACATATACTTACGGTGGTCAGAAAATGGTGGTCTTCATTTATTTTGTAAATTCATAATCCCCCATTTGATTGTGGCTGTACTTTAGATAAATTCGATCACCTTTTAAAGAAGAAAAACAGCTGTAGTGAAGCATGTGGATTGGAACATATCCGTTTTATTTCCTATCTCTCTTACTTTACTCTGCAATGCAATAATATTTTCCATTATGGCTTTGATCATTTGTAAAGCAACTTTACTTTTTAAACTATCCTCATATGCATTTTTACACGAAAGGTTTTTGTTGACAATTGAAATCTAATCCAAAAGGAAATAAATATTAGTGCAAGTTTGATTAGTGAATTATGGACATGAGGTCTGTTACAATTCTTTCTGTGGATAAGGAAATTCAAGAATGTTTTAAATTCAGATGATATGTCTCTTTTATTAGGCAAGTCACCACAATATGGAATGGCACAGTATCATACTATCCTATGGGCTCAAAAAAATTAATCATCACAGCTGGCCATATTTACATTAAAAGAATTTAAATTAAATAGTATAGCATTTGGGGAAAAATACATTAATTAGAAAAGCAAAAAATGTACAAACTTCTTTTTTTGTTCTCTTCCATTTTTTTAAAAGGTGAGGTGTTAGTGTTTTTGCTCAAGAGCTTCACTTTTTGTTCATGTCAGGTCACGTTTTGATGAGTCCCTCAAGGAAGTCCTTCTCAACCATTTCCTCAATGTTCTGTCTGGCCCGGCTCCAGAAGACTTTCTGGCTCTCCAACTTCCCATCCTTGCTAGGGAATGGGCCGTCTCTGGGAGTAGGGCTATGATATGGTCCTGAGCGGCTGTTGCCTTTGCTGCTGAACACCTGGCTGAGAAGGTTGAAGAAAGGGAGGAGCTGCTCCATGCTGCGGATCACGTAAAGGGTGAGCAGGAGCTGTCCGGGCTCCCAGGACAGAGTGCGTGTGGAGCAGTCTTCCTCTGGATTTTTCTAGAGTTAATGGAGATATTCCCATGAGGCTAATGAACATACTAGGCTTAGGAGCATTAGCAAAACTACCGAGTAGTCTATAAATGTTACAGGTCCTATGCTAATCACATGGAATTGACCTCTATTAAAATTACAAGGCAACAATTGGAAAGAACAGATTTCTATAGATTAATCCTAAAAGGGATGACATTTAAGAGGCTGTGGGGAGAGGCATGGAAAGTGTAGGTCTCCTTTCTTGGTTTCATGTTGAAAGGGTGTTTGTTGTGAATATTTAGATCGGGTGACTTTGTTCACACATTCTTTATTTAGTTAACGGGCAACATTTAAAAACAGCATGAGCACCTGTAGTGGGATATCTACTCACCTTCAGATAAAAGTAAAACTATTTTAATCTTATTTGGGTCCTAATGAGATGGAAAATAGCAATACATAAAATTCTCTGGTGTCTCTTTATGGTCTTGCCCTTTATAGGGTTAATTGCATATTGTGGAGACTGTTTTGTGGTCGTATTACCTTGGCCCTTTTTCTCAGCAGCTTGGCCAGTCTGACAACATAGGGCTTGAACTCTCTCTGATGGGTCCCCTGTCTGCGGACCTCCAGACCAGAGTCATCCGAGGCTTCAGGGACAAAAGCCCAGCGATACCTGTGGCACAATGTATTATTATTTCCTTCAAATTAAAAATGCTCAATATTTGTAATGCATTTTATCAATGAAGAAATCCTGATATAATGTAAAAGGATGAATCGTTTTCACAGCTCGGAACAAAAGGGCTTTGCACACTTGAAATAGTTAACCATGGGTCATTCTAAACCCGGGGTAAACAGATTCCTGGGTTATCACGTATCACACTGCTCATGATTTAGAGTTAACAGTTAATCCTGGGTAATCATAAGCTGTGCTGTACATTGCTAAACCCTGTATTAATGTCCTTATTTGCGTATTTTCTGTGTCAGTGTCATTGAATCGACAAAAGCAGCATGCAACCTGTTTAAACGGCCTTTTCTTCACTCCAAATAACACATTTAACATTACCATATCTCAAATATAGTGTTTCTGTGACTGTCCAAACCATGTGAATATGAGGCAAGCAATTGGGTGTACGTTGCTAAGCATCTAGCCATAACATTCGAACACCTCATAATTTCACACTACAAGTTTAGCACTGCAACGCAGTGTTACCGCAAAAGCGGTTTGTGAGGATTCATAACTTTAGGTAAAAGAAAAACGGTGCTAACCTCACTTTTAAATTACAAGTGTTAAATGTTCTTCCATCCATGGTTAAAAGCAGTATTTAAAAAAACGATAACCTCGGGTTAAGTGCAGTGTGAAAAGCCCTATAAAGCCTAAAAAATATATTACTAGCTAATTCAAATGAGTTCTTTCCTTGTACAAAAATACATTTCAAACATTTAACGTGTCAAAACATGTAAAAACACGCACATCTGGAACTGAGGAAGACTCTCAGAGGGCAGAGCGAGGGCCAGATCCAGCAGCTTGCAGGCAGACAGGTAGAGGTTGAGCCAGCGCTGGCTGTTGTAGGAGGTAGAGAAGCCATTGCCCCCTGAGTATGTCGTCTCGAGCCCTGCAACCGAGGGGCCTGAGGTCCTGGAGAGATACCAAAGACCACATTCTTCAGTATTCAACATGCACAAATCACCTGTAAGGTCTTAAATAGAGCTTAATTTTATTTCTTGAACAAAAGCTAAAAGACAAAACAGATTTGATAAACGGATACCTGGTGATGTCCTCATCTGCAGTGAGTTCTTGTTCCATGAGTAAGAACACCTGAACCTGTGGGAAGAAATGAACATGGCTGATTCTAACAGAATGAGACAAAAAAGCACTACCAAATAACTATTCCTGTTTTCTAAGATGCTGCTTGGGATTATTTGTAATATGTAAGTATGTGAGGTTTGTCATATCCTCACCAACTCAGTGATCATAGTGGGCCAGAGTGAGGTCAGGTGCTGGGGGGACATGCGCAGTAGCAGCACTCTGAAGAAGAGGAAGACCTGAGCATGGAGGATGGGCACTTGAGGGAGTCGTAGGCTCTCCACAAGACGCTCTGGAACGACATTGTGTGAAATGTTAAGGACTGTGTATAGAAAGCTAAAAAAAAAATCGTATTGACAGTGGTAGCTTTTTCTCTGAAATATAAGAGCAACATATAAAGCAGAACAAACTGTGAGCCGTCATCTACTCAATCAACTCATTTGAAAAAGCGTGACTCACAAGAAACTTTTATCACCCTTTAATAGTATTTATAGCTTCTAACGTTAAACAGGCTGTGTGACAATGAGGAACAATTACCTCAAAAATGTTCACTGGTATGCAGGTGTGAGGACTATTTAAGTGAAACACATAGACCTCTCTCACATGCTGTTTGAAAGTTGGCATAGGTTGCCGACCCCTGATTTAGAGCTTATTATGTGCGCTAGATTACTTGACTATATTATTCTTGGCTAGATTAACTTTTTTATGCCCTTTCTTCACGAACTTCCCTCCATCTCATTTGATGTCCATCCGTTTCAGATCAGTACATCAGTGCTTACGTTGGATTACTTACGATTGTCCACAATGGCAGTACCCATGGAATGGATTGAATTGGAAAGTCCCAAGCCCTTGATCACTTGGAAATCTTAATGGAACTGATTTATTATTCACATTATATTGTTTATTTATTTTTTCCTAATTAATTTGTTTGATCAAATAGGTATGCTTGGGCTGTTGGACTAATAAAACTAATAAAATATCAATACAATAATCTTACCAGTAAAGGGTTAATAGGCAATTAATAGGTTAAACCTATTAAGTGCGATATACTGTGGCATTTCAATCATGTTGCATTGTGGTGTCTGAAGTTTGCATAGGAGTCGCCTCACTCCCTCCAAGGATCTTGTCCATATAAGCTTTCCTCGTTCACTTAAGGAACTGGAACTCACTTCAAATTGGAGATGAATGAGAGCTCAGGGAAGTTTGCAAGTGTGTCTAAATGCGAAATGGATTGCAACCCTTGAAACTTACAGGCAAATGTTTTGGGGCAGGTTGGAACTAAATTCAGGACATTGGCCCTCTAGGATTGTACACCCCTGATTTTGAAATCAATGGATTTTTGTTTAGGTACTCTTATTTAGCATGTCTGTTAGTATCTGCGTGTACCTTGAATGTCTGGCAAGTACTTCTGGTATTGGTCCACCTCACTGCTGTAGATAGTGAAGGCCAGTCGTTTGAGTAGCATGGCTCTCTGCTCAAGCTCTGCATCTCGATTGGTGAAAAGACTCAGAGAGCTGCTCTGAGCAACGGCAACTCGGGCTGCACATATACAAAACGTTAGCAAGTTCCTCTCTACAACACTCGCACAAAAAACAACTCGATGATAATGATAGAGCAGTAAGATGGACGCAGCTGGAAGGCCCACTTAATAGAAAGGGAAGACTCACTCATTAGGTCTCTAAATGTGGTTTTGTCATGAGTCATCAGGTGGTCTATGATTGCTCTCCAGCTGAAAGAGAGAGATTTTGTCAACTAGATGTCACATTGCCCTGTGAGTGGCTGTAAAACCACTCCGACGAGGAGAACGGACGTGTTGTGCTGTACAGGACTCACTGGCTGACACATGAGGAGTCCATCTGGAAAAACGTATGGTCCATAAACAGGTCGAAAGCTTCTTTCTTCCAGGCTCTCCGGGTGTACTGATATCCACTGAGACTGCTCAACAGCTGGATACATGCACGATAACTGGGGGCATTGTGCGCACTGGCAAAAAGAAGACAGAGCAACAAGATCTTGATGCCAAATAACAACTTTTAATTACACAATCCAAGACATGTGTCTGATAATTTTGTCAATTCCTCATTTAGTGTCAACAGTGTAGGATTTAAAGACTAAATACCTATGGTTGCGCAGGTAGGGCACAACATAATGCATGAGGTTGACCAGCAGAGGAATCACTCTCTCCTTCTCGTCACTGTAGAAGACCATATCTAATAGATGAGCCAGTACCTGCAAAGACACCCATGAGCACAATAATTCAATTCACAGAAAGCCAATCATACACAAACACACAGAGACAAGTAGGGCAGGGCAGAGCACGACCTTCTGGTGACCTGTGAATGTTTTTGCTTGATACCACTGCAAAATTCGAATTTACAAATGATATCTGCGGCACCGGCTGTGGTAGATTGGGGCTTGTTGTATATTTAAAAAAGGAAAAAAATGTTTATGTGACATTCTGTGTTTACCTCAGCCAGCAGAGTTAGGGCGTGAACACTGTACACAGATGGAGTGAAGCTTGAGGCCTCCATCACTGTGAGCATTAGATCTGAAACAAACATACTGTTAGTGAAAGACTTGCCATTACCCTCGTGGTCATGGAGCTGTGCATGCTAACAGGGGTCGATGTACATGGGCTACATAAACACACACACACATAGTCTCTGACCTTCTACATCTGCCTCCAGACTGGCCCCCTCCACCATGATCTGAGGGGAAGGTTTGACCTCCAGGTTTCTTCTCAACCATGTGGTTTGTTCTAAGGATGAGCCTGCAATCGTTCCAATAGCCTCTACGATCTTATGGGTCACATCCTGGAAAATCATGGTTTTATGATTTAATGTGAACATTTAAAATGAGTAGGGTTGGGTACCGAAACGCGGTGCCAATAGGGAACCGGTTCCGACGTAAACGGTAGTAACCAGACAGAACAAGAATGAAAATTTCGGTGCCTGATTTCGGTATTATCATGGTACTATGTCCAAAAAACAGTAACACAAAGTAACCACGTCAAAAAAAAAATGATACTTGGATGTAACGGTGGAAAGTGTTGGAATGAGGGAAAGCTCACCTGTAGCTCTCGCTGGTCCTTCTTGCTTTCCAGGGTGGGATTCTTTAGGATAAACTCATTCAACACACTAAAGAAAACATAAAAATTAATTCCTTAATTTAATCTAGAGCTATTAAAAAGTCGGAATCGTAAAAACCTCTGATTGCCCATTGTGCTCAAGCACTCATCAAATATGTCGGTGATGAAACACGGGAGTGTTTGAAAGCAGACCTTTATTGGCGGACCAATCCTCTGATAAACAACTACTTGTACTTTCAAAAGTTCTCCCGCTCCCATTTTTTAAAACATTTTCAAACACTTCCGTGTGCTCTCAAACGCTCTTGTGCGTTGATCATTGTAGCCAATCACAGACATATCAAATGAATGCGTGAACACAATGGCCAATCAGGGGTGTTTACGATTCCACTCAACATCGTTCAAAGGACCGAAGTTAAAAGTTCAGGAACGACTTGGTAACAGTACTTTTTGACAACTCTAATATAATCTTGTAAGTTAATTTACTTATTATTTATCAAATCAACAGCAAACACTAATTGCATGTACAAATGTAAATAATCATAACAATACTTTCTTAAAACAATATAGAAAAATACAGCAATTACTGGTATATAAGCTCTTTATCCTAGAAGAGATCTTTTTTAAAGTCTGTTAATAAACTTTCTCAGTAAAACTTTCCCTAATATAATTTAATACAGGACATTCCAATGAAATATGCTTGGATAGCTAATGAAGTCTTTCAAAAATATTGCCTATTTTTCAAACAAAAACAAACTTTTTATTTATGACAAGGTTCACTTTGTTATTGGACACATTTATTCCATTACATTAGCCACCATTTATCTTATAAGTAAAACCTCTAAATGAATGCACTTTTGAAATGAAAGTATGGTTGTCCCAGGATTTGAGAAAAATAACTCACCCAAGTATGAGGAACTGTCCTGGAGCAGGCAGACTGAGCTGCACAGAGTCCTTCAGCAATGCCAAGAGTGATGGCCAGCTATCAACCAGACTAGACACTGGAATACTAATAGAGACGAGACAAGGGCAGTGAGACAGAGTAATTTAAAGAATACCCTAGGCAGATATTATCCAGATATTACTATAGTTCACTTACCTCTGCACATAGGCATAGAAAAACTGAAGCATGCAGACCTCCAGGGAAAGATTCTTCTGTAAAATTAAGAAAGGCAAAGGGGAGTCTTAAATCTACCTGCAAAACCAACAGCAATAATTGACAGTGACTGGAGAAAAATTATGGGAATTGTCAGGGTATATTCATAACTATACCTTCTCTTTGGCGATGGCTGGGGGCTGCTTGAGGACTTCCTTAACGGTCTGTATCACAGTCTCAGTTCGCATGGCACTTACTGAACGAACAAGTTCCACAAGGAGAAGTTGTTCCTCACTAGCTGTGGGAATTACCTAAAATACAGACCAATGCATTTATTTTTGTAGTCCCTGAGTACAAACCTATAGGTTACCTATAGTGTTGTTCATACCTTGTTCCTGGATGGAGTTTTAACTTGCTTCCTTTCATTCCACACATATGCGATAGCAGCCATGAAGTGAGCTCCATGATTCATAGAGATTGGGCCAAGCAGCTCTAGAATTTGCTGCCTGAGATTCTGAAAACAAGCAGTAAAAAGTTTGTTAACCTAGCACTTGGACTACTCTCAGGACCAAAGTCACTACATGTCTTAAAACACAAGTCCACTCTCCTTACGGTACCTTTGTGGATCCTAGGTTGATGTTGGATGTGGAGCAGGCAGAGGCTGCAGCAGGCTTGTCAGAGCTATCAGCCAGATAAAGGACACCCCACAGCAGGGTTACGGAGGACATGATGGTGTGCAAGATGGAGAGAATGCCTGCACGTGCCTCTGCAAGGTGCTTCTGATCTACATTCACCTGAAGCTGAGAATTACATGCACATAAGCATTAGAAAATCATAGTAATTCAAAGCTCACACACTAAACATTGATTAAAATTAGCATTGGCACCAATTACATTAATATTATATATACATAAATTAACACTAATTAAACTGCTCTCACCATTTATTTACTTTTTAATGTATCCATTATCTTAAAGGGGTCATATAATGCCACTTTTGTTAAGTTAATATGAATGATTAGGGTCTACATGAAACTGTAGTGTAAACACACATTTCAGGACAATCAACTTGAAAAAGTGCATGTACCATTATATGACCCCTTTAAGCAATTGAAAGATAACAAGCATGAAACACTAGCTCCCTCACCTGGTGATATTGTGATGTTGGGTCTAGCAGACAATAATGGATTATGGCTGTCATTCCTTCTAGTACAGTTAGAATCAGGTCAGGGGGGATACACAAAGCCATCCACTGGGGCCTAGAAATATACACAAAGAAACATTGGCTTTCCCCTCATAAACAAAGCACTGCTTCAAATATTTATTTTTAATTTATATTCCCTAAAGTGCTTTTTAAAAAAAAACAAAAAAAAACACCATAGTTTTAGAGCAATAACTGAAGAATTGATGGTGAACAGTGCCCTCTTGTGGATATAAATGAATATACTATCACATGACCTAGTCAAATAATTACTTTGTGGTTGCAGAGTGTGATCTGTTTGTGATTATACTCTTTATCAACAATTTGACAATTTCAATACAGCTCTGTGAACTGTGCTTTGCATAAGGCAATGTCTCTCGGCAACATAACCTGAAATGGTCCAGTACCTTGTGTCCGTGAGGCCCGTCTCGTAGCGGTATTGCTGGATAAGGTTGTCAAGGTTTTTGCACAGCTGAAGAGTAACAGATGCAACTACTCGCCGAAGCACTTTTCTCATGTATGGTAAAGTGGCTGTGATAAGGCCAATCCACTGTGGGTGCATCTTGCATGCATGATGCTGATGCAGGGCTCGGATCACAGCACAAAGAAACATGCCCTGAGCTGTAATGGGCTGCCCATGCAGGTATTGCAATGAAGTCATAGGTTGTTGTGGGTTGACATGTTCTACCTCGCCCCCAATCAGCTCAAAACCAGCCCCGGGACCGTTAGGTATGCCACTAGAGCCAGTTGACCCCGGACCTCCCTCTCCACCCTCATCCACTGGGATCATAACACGGTGCTCCAACACCACTAGGCTCTGAAGCAGACGCAAAAGTTGTGACTGTATCGCGCTGCAGTTGTCCAACTGGTCCTCTGACAGATTGATGACGCTGTCCTCTGAAAGCCCCTCCTCAACAGCAGCCACATTGGTGCCACGGGCACGGTGTTCATGCCACTTCTGTACACTAAATATGGTGGAAAGCAAACAGTGTAGCACTACTTTCTGCACCTTGCATTTGGACAAAACATCACAAATAAAGCTCGCAAAGCCCTTGGCTGAGCCCCCAGTGACCTTCGAAAGCTCGCTGAAGAGCAACGTCAACACTTCCACGCTTGTCAGCTGCATGGCATGGTTTCCTGACAGGTCCTGTGAGGTGGCGGCCACATGGGCCGAGTAATAGCTGCGCAGAAAATAGAGGCAAAGGGAGATTATAATCTCCAGGAACATGGCACTTCGGAACGAGTGAGAGTGCGAGTCCTGCGGGATGGGGCAGTAGAAGTCCTTGCCCATGACAGAGACACGATGACGTGCGAGCAAGTTCTGCAGAAGAGAGAGCTGTGGGGTGTATGTGTTGTTTATGCTGGTGGTGGAGATGGCGCTCACAAATCCTGCTGGCGAAGCACGTAGCATGGCTGCAATGGCAGAGAGCGCGTGCAGAGTCCGAGAGGAGTCATAGAGCTGAAGATAGAGCAGCACATGCTGGTATAGCGGATGGATGTTAAAACGAGGTGAACCAGAAGTGCGAGATCCTCCCACCCCACTAGCAGCCCCACCACTGGGTGAACCTATGTCACTTTCAATCTCAGACACTTCCCCTTCCCCACAGCTGTACCAGTTCTCCAAGTCAAGACTGTCACCAAAGAAGATGCTGGGTGGGCGGCTCTTCTCAGCCTGGTTGGTTTTGCGTCTGTCATCATCTTTCCTCTTGACCTTCTTGATTTTAGGCTTGGCTCCAGGAGATTTGTCCACCAGACGCTCCATAATCTTGCCCTTTAGGCTGAGCTGTGTGCTGCTGTGGCTGCGCTTGCGGTGCTGGTCATCTACCTGGAGACTCTGCTCTGTGGCAGCACTGCCACCGCTGTCTGGAAGTGTAATAATGGAAGGAGAGGAGCTATGCCGTGCAATGCCTTCCCGATGCTCCTCTTCCCCTAAAGCATCAAGTGAGGCCACAGCCAGGAACTCCAAGGTTCCCCCTGCAACAAATTCTGGGAGTGTTCTTGGTTGGGTGTTGGAAAAGGGAGCAAGGGTGATGCATGGCCCGTTGGAGGTATCCGTGGATGAGTTAGAACTGTCAGAGTCTGTCTGAATCCAGGCATCAGGAGATGACGGTGTCTCAGAGGACTCTTTCTCCACCGTTTGCACCACTCGGTCTACTAGCTCAAAAAGCACAGCAGAAACTGCCTTGTGCAAGGACTCCTCCTCTGACGAAACAGACTGACAAAGCAAAGGATCGGATATATTAACAGTGCTACCACCTCCCTCGAGTTCATCAAAGCTGCCATTGTCTATAGTGGAGGACTGAGAGCCACTTGAATCTGAGCTCTGGTGCTCCCCCTGCTGATCAGGAGGTTGATATTCGCCACACAGCTGCAGGTTCTCGCTACTAAGGCTCAAGAGAGAAAGACTGTCACTCAAAGGGTTGACTGTAAGGCTAAAGGGTTCCATATCATCCAATGGGAGGCATCTGCCACACACTTGGTCATTCCCTGATATCTGGGTATAACCTGGGGAACAGACAAAAATGTCATTTGAAAGCAAATGTTTATTTTGGTTACAAAAGAAAAAACCAGATGATAAACCTATTTAGATTAATAGATGAACCCTCTTACTTTCAGTATAGCCCATATCCCTCATGTAAATTGGCTCGGAGGACTCTTGTTCCATTGGGTTAGGAAAGACCGGGTTCCAGTGACGTTGTGCTTGAACCCGCTGTATGGATACACGGTGAGTTTTAGGGTGCAGCAGCAAAAGCAGTAGAGGTTCAAGAACACGAGCTATGTCATGTCTCTGCAAAACCTGGTTCAACCAGGCCCTGCCAACAGCACTTGCAGAGCCGTCCCAATAACTGAGGCTGTCTAACATGATAAACAGAGACCTAGAAGAGAATGGAGAGGCGATTTAACAATTAATGACAGTGTCTTGAGATGATTCTCCAAGTCATGCTTGTTATAGAAGTGCTGTTACCTGTCAAAGGTCCGATTGAAAGGGGAGGACTTGGTGATATTCAAGTCTCTGGTTAAGTGCCAAAGAACTGAAAATTTTACATGAGCCTCCAGGCGTATTCTCTAAAAAAAAAAACAATTGGTAATATGTGAAAACTTTTCTGTGCGTGTACAATTGTGAAATTCTATGCCACTTGTTTGTATGACTGACCCTGTCTCGATGCATGAGCTGCTGGCTAATGACATCTTCACAAATGCTGGGGGAAGGAGCCAAATTATGAAGCTGGTAAAAGAGCTCCACACTGCGCTTGTGGTGCTGGGGGGTCTCCTCTCCCAACTGATCCCATAAGATAAGTGCTACACTCTAAGGGTGAGAAGTGAGAAGGTGATCAAGATAAAAGGAGAGACTTCAAGAGAATTAAAACAAGTAAAGAAATAATGCAAACCTTGAAGAAATCTGTTTTCTCTGCAATGTACTTCAAGATACCCGGAGTGAGTGGTGGTCGAATCACCACTGCAACACGTCCCTGACTCGGACTCATTGGCTGGCCCGAGTCTGGACTTGCCACACGCTCAGCTGTCACCATAGCTACAGACTGTGTGAGTCCGACAAGGTCCATGACAAGTGAGATAGCTACTGCTTGAATACTGAAATCTGCAGCTGTACAGCACGCATCCATCAGGGTCTGAAGCCACACCGCTGGCTGAACACTCTCACCTGTCAAGAATTGGCACAACACAAATATGTGAAATGAGGATTTCAAGTGTGAAACAAACTGTGTATTTATATAAATTACCCTCATTAACTGCCCCCAAAATCCCTTAGTATTAAATTTATTTATACAGCATGTGGGAAAAACAACTACAGATTGCGCTATCAGTATGGTTGGGTATCGAGAATCGAGTATCGATTGGAACCGGGACTAACTTTTCATTTTTCCCGGAATCGTTCAAAAGTTAAAATTTCGATTCCTAGTTTCGAT
>JAOTRC010000008.1:10607792-10620490 GCA_027497675.1 Cyprinella lutrensis | reverse complement strand
CAGTATATATATATTTATTATAATCTTACTAAGGTAGAGTCAGCATGAAATGAAAATTAACACTATTTGTTCTATTATGTACACGCATGTTATAGATCTCATTGTGAATTTTGTTATCATAATCTTATTAATATAAATAAGGTCCCACTTTATATTAAGTAGTTTAAGTACTATGTACTTACATAGGAAAATAAGTACAATGTACTTATTGTGTTCAGGTTGTGTTGTAAAACACTTTTGCTGCTATTGAGGTGTGATATGGGTAAGGTTAGGGACAGGTGTGGTGGCATAGGTAGGTATCAGGGTGGGTTAAGGTGTAATGGAAGGGTCAACATGTGTAATCACAAA
Organism: Cyprinella lutrensis; assembly: GCA_027497675.1. NCBI lineage: Eukaryota > Metazoa > Chordata > Actinopteri > Cypriniformes > Leuciscidae > Cyprinella > Cyprinella lutrensis. The sequence continues at coordinate 10,620,142 of JAOTRC010000008.1, read as the reverse complement.
TGTAATTACATCAATTAATTACAGTTGTAAATTTTCAAAGTATAAGTACAATGTAAAAACATGTATGTACACAAAAAGTCCAATGTATCAAAGTAGTAACTTCAATGGAAGTACATAGTACTTAAAGCCACTTAATATAAAGTGGGACCGAGATCTATAACATGCATTTACACAATCTAACAAATAGGGTGAATTTTCATTTCATGCTGACTTTAAAGGTTAACTTTAAGTGAGCGTTAGATGATGGAAAAGGTAATCTAAATGTAACTAAAGTACTTAAGATGGATCTTTCCCCAGCATTATCCTTGAGAAGGAAAATGCTCTCCATTATACTGTGTAGGCCTTTGCAAGTGTGTATTTCAACTCTTTAGGGATTTCACACTTGGTCTAATGCATGGCTGCACAGACAGAGGAACAGACGGTCCCTGCAATAACCTACTTCCCAAACAAGCGAGATCCAACAAGTGGCCCATACCAGATGGCACGCAATCAAACAATTCCCCTTACAATAAAACAGAGAGGAAAATGCCAAAAACAAAACTCCCCCTGCTGCAGTCCCAAAATCAACCCCCAGGGGTACCAGAAAATTTTAAAAGCATGGCCCTGAAAGGCTCTGTCTGTGCATGCATTGGGACCAGTGTCTCATTGCAAGTTAAACCATGCATACAGACCACATGGAGAAAAGTGGAGACAGAGTGGCTTATTGACAAAATGTGTGCATGCACCTGTGTGCCACTGCAGACATAACAAAAACGGTTTTATCCTACAACAAAAGCAAACTCAAAAAAAGAAAGATATCTTTTGAAGTTTCTATGTTGCTTTTGATTTCTGTGTCCTGAAATGTTTGAGCAGAAATTTGTGATGTCTCATTGATTCCCAGAGTCCAAGACAACAAAATGAGTCGCATCAATCCATCTTTTTGACAATTTGGATGCTGCATTCAAAAACATATGTGCTTTGAACGTTTGACCTTACCTGAATGAGCATGTCCTTGGAATAAGTGTTGAAGTAGAGAGTGACGTGTTCTTCTGGATTACTGAGTCGGGTGCTACGAGGGCCTGCTTGCACGCCATTGTTATCAAAGCCTGAAAACACCAATAAGCACACAATTGAGCTTGTAGATATTACGTTTTCCAAAACAATTTGAATGGCTTGCAGAGATACAAGGAAATACATGATAAAGTGTTCATGAAAATATGATAAGAGGCTACTTTTAGTTGCCACTCACTCTGTTCATGACATAGACACTTACCGCAATGTTCATCCACAGCATATGGACAGCAAGTAAGAGACAAAATCAGGTCAACCAAAACACTTAAAACACGCAGGCCATTTAAGAAGCATATTATCAATCTGTCTGAACTGATAATGTGTGATATGGTTCTTATGAAAACATAGGGGAATTGGAACACTGAACAACATATAGTTTGTGTGTGAGGTGTGGATATCTCACCCAGCAGCCAAGCATAAAGTCTACGGTTCAGGGACATGTCTCTTCGTAGAACAACATGAAGTGCTGCAGACAGAATCCTGATCATGTCTGGACGTGTAGCCTGAAATGAGCAGTATAGAGTGTATTTCGACTTAGTGCTAAATTTCTGTTTCTATTTTTGTGACTAGAGAATAATCAAATCTACAGATATACGTGTTAAAGGTGGACAGGTGACTCTGCCACCTGACATGCAACACAGTAAGGTCTTTCACAGCTGAAATTCAGACAGAAATTGGGGTAAAATAAACTCATTTTTTGTCAGTTTTGTTACCTGACTCATGTGGAAGGGAAAGCAGAACAGGATAAGATCTAGGGTGCTCCTCTGCACTAACACACTGGAATCCTGCACAGATGTGCTGACTGCTTCCACCTTAAGAAAACATCAAATCACGAGATAAATCAATGTTCACCATGGTATCCAATAAAATAATTTCAATTTTGTGATTCGTTCATTTTTAAAGGGTGTTCTGCTTGCATTTTGCCCCTATTGATCTGTGTACCATCAGTTCGATGTCACTGCCAATGATGTACAGCTGGTCCTCCATTGATAGTTTTCGGTTAAGGTGCAGTAGGACGAAGGACACTCCAGGCAAACGCACAGAAGGGCTGGTTAGGATGCTGCCCCACAGGGCACTGTAGAAGGCCGGCTGCTCCACAGCCGCTGCCACCTTTTCTAGCAGGGTATTGGACCTATTGTTTTTATTGATTGGTATTAGTCGATATTGTAGATACATGTATATACACACACACATACATACATATAAATATCTCAGCTGATATTAGATAATTGTGCATGCTCATTAGCTCTATTTATACATTAAGATCACCTTCATCTAACGCTTAATCTTTTTAAAATGTTAATAATTTAATAACACTATAAATTTCTAAATGAATGTCCATACATATGCATTTAAAATAATTGATTTTTGTTTTTAGTGTTTAGAATTAATTTAATTAGTTATTCTTTTTTTATAACATATAATATACACTGCTGTTCAAAGGTTTGTCAGTAAAATATAAAAGCAGGGATGCATTTATTATTTAATTGATTAAAAGTGACAGTAAAGGCATTTCCATTGTTCAAAAAAAAAACATTTAAAATAAAGCCAATTTTTAAATGAACAAAGAATCCTTTAAAAAAATCAGTTTGTACAATATTATATATAAATAAATATTAAGCAACACAAATGTTTTCAACATTGAAAAAAATAAGAAATTCCCTGGAATTTTTACATTTTAATTTTAAATTGCAATAATATTCACAATATTACTGTTACTGTACAGTAACTGTATACATACATATTTATACACTGTATACATACATATTTAATAAACAAAGTACATTCTTGATTTAAAAACTTTTATTTTACCTGTCATAATACTCTGATCCCTCCTCCAGACCAGGCATTACACCGGTCAAGAGTCCCTGCAGGCCTGGTTTGAGAGTCTTCCCCAAGGGCAGGTAGTAGGTCTCATATAACCCAAGTAATACTGGCTTCACAGACATAGCAGCATTGGATAGCAAAGGGAAGAGTCCAGCACTGAGGAGGAGGAAAAGGTTTATAAAAGCACATATTAGGCACTAAAAGTCACTGGAGCAGAAAAATCAATCTTGCAATATCTCTACCTACCTATAGAGGAAAAGATCCTTTGCCAGGCGCTTTGGCCCAATGATCTTGAAGATGATTTCGTAGGTCTCCAGGGCCTTGCGGTGAACCCCGCTGGGCAGCGCTGGGTGGAGGCATTGGGCCAGGCGCTTTCCAATGGTCAATTTCTTGGGCACAACCTGATACTTGCCATTGTTTTGCAAAACCTGTCCAACAAATACAGAAAAACTAGATCAGTAAAGCAACTGTCAGGTTTGGAACTGCTAGTAAATGTGATCAAGAGGATGTAGAAATGGACCTTGTTGAGCTTTCCGAGCGCTGAGATCAGATCGGCCCATTCGCTGGAGTACTCAAAGTTTTTTAGGGCCTTATCTACCGCTGCCACGTAGTTCCTGTACTTCGAGTCACCAAGGAGTTCCAACTCCTCTGCATTCATCGTCCTACACGACTAAAAGCCGATTCCGAGGTCACGTACAAACATCACACCTTTAGTTTAAAGGGACAGAGGGGAAAATGCACAAAGGTTAAACTCAATAAATAATGTTACAGTTTAGATCACATGTCTGATGACTCAACATTAGTATTCAACACTTAACCAAACACAGCAGTACTTCAGTGGTCAGTAGAGCTCACTGTCACTGGTGGAGATGCTGTGGGAGGCTTTTTAATTATTAACAGATGTGACTCAGTTGAAGGTGAGGCACTTTAAGCTCTAAAGGACTAGAAAAATGAATAGTTCCACATTTTACTTCATTCTATTCTGCCATCAACAGCAGTTATGTTATTGAAGAAAACATTATATTCTTGTAAAATACCCGCAATAAAAAAAAAATCAAAAACGTTTCATAGGGGTGCCTGAGGCTGCCATTCTGCTTAAATTTCAACACGCTCATTGCTTGAGTTGTGTTCCACAGAAGAAAGCCATATAGAAAACATGAGGGTGTGTAAATGATGATTTCCATTTTGGATGGAACTGTCCCTTTAAGATGCATCATAACAGCCCAGCTTTTACTCTATCCAAAACCAAAACAAGATCACACCAACCAAAACAAGTATGCATATTAAGCCCTTCTAAATCTGACTCTGTTTTAAACTGGAATGAATTCAATTTAGAAAAAAACATAGCATCACAGCACTTGACAGGCTTGTGATTTCCCATAATCTGCTGATGGGGAACAAGGGACCATTGATGTGATGAGAAGGCCCCTCGAGGTCCTCAATAGCGGTTAACCAGTGTGACAATGATGAATATGTGGTTCGTAGTAAACATCTCTCTAAATCTCTCCACTTAGCTAGTGCGATAACGTTACCTCCTCCACTTACTGAGAATAGCCACCCAAACACGATCAAATGTCATGAACACACGCTAACTGCTAAGCTACTGTACGCTCGCTATAGAGCACATAATTCTCTCCACTGACCTGCTGCTTACCGTTGTCAGTCGACGACGATTTTTTTAAAAAGGTCTGAGCTGTGAGGGGCTGTTAGTCTTGAAGGCAGGCGAATGTTTAAGTTAGAAGATGGATGAATAGGTTGTGAGCGATGTACGGTCAGGTGCGACGTCGGTGGGTGTACGTTACTGACAGCATAAACGCTTTCCCGGACTCCGCTGGTGAGATCACATATCTGCTCTCAGTAGAGCCATCTGTAATACAGCAGCGTTAATGTTGACATCAAGGCAGATTGCGTTGACACTCTGCGATTGAAACCATTTTTGATTAAGGACGCTGACAGGTAAAAATAATCTATTCTGCGCATGCCCGAGCAGTTCCTAGTTAAAAAAAAATAAATAAATACGTCACTCTTTCATAATAAAAGTTCCCGTGATGGTGTCACTTTGTAGACAAGTCCCGGAAATAAATTTCACACGGTTGATTTAATAAATCAAGTACATTAATGTTAAGATTTAACATTAACTATAACATTTATGGAAGAGCGTTTCACGTTTTGTTCTTCCGTATAAATTATACACATTCATACCGCAAAAGTGAATTTCGAATACACAAAGCAGAACTAAATTACCTCAAATTAATTCTCACTTTTCAAGCTGTATTAAGTGGTTTGAATTCCATAATTGAAGTTGTTGTTTCTTCAATAAGTGACGTCTAAATCACCGAAACCAGTAAATGTAGCTCGTTGCCAGCTGATGGTGCTGTGGAAAACAAAACAGAAACCACTGCACCCTGACCCAACGTTGCGCACTTTTTTCCATTTGGCAGTTAAATGAATTGTTGGCTATTAAAATACCCGAAGCTTTCAATATAATTGATGATCATGTGTAATTTAAAGTAATTATAATAGCTGTATTATTTGTACTTGTTCTTATATTTTTGTGTGTGTGTATTAGAGTTAATTCAATGTTGCTATGTGTGTTCATCAAATAGTACGCTAGAGGCTATAACCACAGAAAACATAAGCAACAGTGAAAACGTTAGCACGACAGTGTATCTAATTTTACAATTGTGACATTCCCCGCCGTTGAGAACTAGTGTGAGATGTTCATGGTACAAACCAGTTTGCCTGTATCCTGAATTCTGTTTGTTATAAGCTTAGTTTTTTCAAACAAATACGCCTTTTAAAACGAGCTCTGAAACTGTAAAGTTTGCCAAATACCAGCCATTCATTTCCTGTTTTTCTGTAGCTGTGGTAAAATCATGCATTGTCAACCAGAACCTTTCGTTTTGTCACGTACAATTATTTCATAATTTTTATAAGTTCAATCTATATTTAGTCTGCCTGCTTTGTTGGAGTGTAATATTTACACACACACACAAAAATTATCCCTATTCATTTTCAAATCTTTCCAAAGAGTTCAAACGGACTGAAAGAACATTATCAACAGCTCGTTCTGTTAATGACTCGTCATAAACTACCGTAATAAAACCTAGTAGGTTCTGCGGTCTACGTGATATAACTTGCCTTCGAAACTCTGGGCCGAAGTCCAACAGAGATGTGCAGTTGCCCTACCTGCCCTCCTGCTTGAATTGGAAATAGCGTTCGACATTAGTTTTCGCATAACAAATATTTCCACATCACTAAAAATAAATTAGTATATGTTGTTCTTTAAGCGGAATTAGTTAAAATTGTTCACTGTAGGGTTAAGTGAAAAGTTTCTCTAAATGCAGAAAAAATAAATGAAAAACTATGCCAAATATTAACATTATTTAAAACTAACATATATTATGCTTTTGTTAACATGTAAATTCTCAGACAACAGACAAAAAAAAATATCACACACAAAGACAATATTGGGGGGAAGGGAAGGGATTTTATTTTTCTTTTCTTTCTTTTTTTGACAACCAAATTAAACAATCTTTTAGTATACCAATTCTTACCAAAGGGCTTTCAGTTTGCATTTCAAGTGACACTTACAAAGTTGGGATAAATTCAAAGCCAATTGTTCGGGACAGCCAAATTTAGGAAAAGGACTTTTACACATGCTATTAAAATAATTTACTTTTTACTTAAAAGGTTAAAATGCAATCTGGCTTTTTTTGGAGGTAAATGCAGCATCATTGGCAGCAAACATCGGCCTGCGGAGGAAAGACCAATGAATTGATGCAAATGTAACACTACGTTATGGACTCTGGATAAAGGGCAAAATTTACCATTATAACCAAGGAAAACTTTTAAAACAAAATTGCTATTTTGCATAGGCAACTCAAAAACAACGTATAAAAGTCCCTTTCAATTTTTTTTTAAAAAATGTATTCCATCTTTTTTTTCCTTGCACTTAAAGCTCGTTCTGCCCCTACATGGTGCATTATACAAAATAAAAATATTATGTGCAAGATCACTGGCAACAAACTGCACAGTGCAGGGGTTGACGCACTATAGGCAAAATTTTCTCTTTTTTTCTTAACAAAATATTCTTCAGCATTTGAAAACAAGCCACGTCCTTAGCGTGACTTTTACATTCAGTGTTATTACTAAAAATACTTTATCTGCAGGTTTCAAACGTTCCTGCACAAATGTACAATATGCTACAACATTTTATACATTTCATTATTTACATGGCTCCATTACACACATCCAAAACTTCTCAGCTTTGTTTTGTCATCTTTAAGATAGCTATTAATATCACGTTCTGCAAGAGAGGTAGTTTTTTTTCCGCCACACGCATTACTAAGTGGGAAGGGGCGCTTCACATATCCACAGTTGAAGAGCAACATTGTCTGAAACTTTTGAACACAAATGAACAGCAGTGCAAGAACAACAACAAGTGAGAAAGGGCAGAGTGTGTAAAATGCCGGCAGCCTGCCTTTTTTTTTTTTAAACAATGTAAACATGTCCACACTGGACTTGCGCCCCATTTCTCACTTCCCCCGTGCCATAATACACACATTTCATAGCATAATGCTTATAATATCAAAACACATCACAGAGCAAACAAGGCTTTGAGACAAGACCAGAGAAATCATCGATCCTATGGTCTCGCATCAAAACCATCCTCCGCATATTTGCTCTGTGATCGTTCTAAAAGTACAGCAAAGTTTAAAAAATGAATTCCAAAAAATGATTTGTCAACCAAAACCTTGATGTACGCTAATGCCTTACCCAATGATTTATGGCACTTGTAACCAGATCTGGTTAAGCTAAGGGGGATTCCAACAGAAAATTGCTGATTACATAGCTTTGGTAGACATAAAAAAATAAGAAGAAAACACTTTGTTTTCTATGCTATAACATAAGGGATGCAAAAAGTACAAGCTTAACGCTGCAATAGAGCTTGTGAACCTTGAATTTCAACACCTATAGTGCAATGCGCACAGCGCCATTAAAAAAAAGTACAGGTGTTGAAAGCACAAGGTCCATTGTGCCACCTCATTAAGCTTGAGGTTATTTAAATGACCTTTTCACTTAAGCTTGTCCCCCCCTCCATATTCTGTTCGCTTAGTTCTCCCTGCAGAACGATGTCAAGTGGCTTTTACTTCCCAAAAAGCAAAATAAAACGAGATACCTGGAAATGCAGTACGCACTATAATGCTACAAATGCTGCTGTGCTTAGCACCAAGAGGTTTCCGCCACTCTTTGCATGATTAAAACTCAAGCCGAGAGTGCGCATCAAACCTCAGCAAGCGAAAAACAGAACGCGAAATATTAGAAAGGAAATGGTGTGAGTCGTCTTGACATCTACGCCTAGGCCAGGTTGAGAAGAAAAAAAAACACTGTCAAAAACAGCCATCAAAAAAAGAACAAAACAAAACAGGAGCATAACAGAGCAATGAGTTATTAGGAGGACATCCAGTTCATCATTTGTCATGGCGTACAGCTCCGCTAAGGGTTCTCGACCACCCCTTAAGGCCTCAATGACGTAATAACTAGTGGAGCGGTTTTCTTTTAAAAAAAATATCAGGTGAAGGGCATTTAGGAGAAACATCTGCCCGTCAAATGCTCATCACCTTATTAAGACGCAAATCTAAAAATAGCTGTAAAATTTATTACGCAGCTGAAGCATTCAAGGGGAGGGCAAAGATCAAAGCGGAGACTTCATTCATATATTGGCTTTAGAGAGCAGCAGTGAGACCTTGTTATGCCTGAACCTTCAGAAGGCTCTTTAACTGAAAGGTCATCATCTCACGATGATCGCAAGCGCCAATGGGAAGAGACACCCAGTGGCTCGGGGGCTTGGGTAGAACACTTGGGGATGGGGGCTCACTGAACTTGGCTCCAGCATAGTTCTGACCACACTGAGCTGACAAAAGTTTGTTCAGGTGGGACATGGTCCCCTCCCAATTCTGATCATAAGGTGTGGCAAAACGAACAGCAGCATTCTTCATGTCTACAGACGCGGCCTGCCGCGCCTCAGGAGACCAAGAATAGCCGGTGCCCTTCTCACCCCTGCGATGGCTGAGGTGATGGGGCACCCCTAAGGCTCCTGAGGAGGCGGAATGCACCACTCCATTCTGGTCTCGACTTCTCTGCTTGCCTCTGCCGGTCGGGTGGCTCTTCTTGGGCGCTGGGCGATCTGGAATGTTGTATCTCTCACCACCTCCCATACTGCTTTAACTGGATGTCACCTAAGATTAAAAAACCTTGTTTAAATAATGAGAAATAAAAGCACCCTTTAAAATACAATGTTAAATTGTACAAAATGGTTTAAAACAAGCTTAAAATAATTGTCAAATGTCCCGTGTTGCTGGCTGGCAATAACAAAGGGCTAGCCTACGTGCAGCGCGAGACAGCCAGCTTGTCCTCGACCATCCCCCACCAGCTTCCTCCTGCTTACCTCACTGTTGTAAAAAAGTTGAGTGCTTGGTTCTCTTCGCTTTTTAATTTCTCTTCACCGATCGGGCTCCAGGTCCTCGAAGTAGTTGATCTACTTCTCGCTGCACGTCTAGGTCCAGCAAGATCTGAGGTTTTCATGTGCCAATGAGCGTTGTTTTGTCGTGTAACCGAGTTGAACATGAATTCACCTCGGTGCACGGTGCTCTAGAAGCCGATAATCTAACAAAAGAAACATGATTTTTAATATTAGGTAAGAAAATCTTTCCAAAATATATTCAATTTAGACAGAATCTAGCAACATTAATTTTATCAAGAATATAAGTTATCTATCGAACTTAAACCATTTGTTTGTGTAAACGTGTAACGTTAAATAAGGTTAACCAGTATAAAATTAGGTTAGGGTCAAACAGAAGACAACCTTTCATTTAATTCATCGTTTAAAAATTTAGCTAAACATTTTGTAGATGTGGTGTTACGTAAACATCTCACGTTATTCTATCTCTATTATGTTCAAAATCTGTCGTTGTCGACGAAAAACACACATTTCGAAATCGCAAATAAATACTATAATAATTTTGTTAATTTGCAAATACTTGAGCTTTAAATGATACAAAACAAAAGATATTAGGTCATGTTTTCTGGCACCGTACCAAAACAAAAGACTCTTAAACGCAACATGGCGTCAATACCGTCGACGACTCCCTATGTCTTTAACTCAGTAAAAAAAAAACAACTTACCGACTTCCTCGGGCTTTGATGAAAAAGCCCTTCGTCTTCCCTTGGTCTAATCTGCTAGCTGTAGCTGTTAATTGAGAAAATATTTCCCGATATGTGAATCTTCATAACAATCCGAGGCAACAACGGAATGATATTATTCTCCTCCAGTTTGTCTCCGTCTAACAACAAAATGGACCCTCAACAAAGCATAAGTACTTCAGGCGTGTGTCATTCTGGCCAATCAGGGAGAAGCACTGTCGACGTTTGACCAATAGGAGCGAGGAACACTCCTGTTGCCATCCTTCCTGCGTCATTGCATGTTTGTGGGGACAGGGGGATTTTGGTTTTTCCGAGTTACTGTAATAACTCGAAACTATAAAACGTCACATGGGTTTCTTCCGGTTAGTTTAATCCATACAATCTATGGTTTCATCTCAAAATGCAAACACTAAGTTTGTGTCCACGGCATATCTTCGAAAAAAACATGGGCACAACAAGCACAAGAAGACGTGTCTAGGCTGTATGCAAAATCACGCAAACAAAGAAACAGTGTTTTTATCCTTTAGATAGGCTTACCCTATACAAGAGAGAACTTTTTTGAGGAACATTTTTTAACACAACCCAAAATTACTTAATGTGGTGGAAATTATAGGATGAGAATATTGAGTTCCATTTATTATTCAGGATGTTAAATTGCATACTATATTAATAACATTATGAAATAGTACACATAGCAAGCATGACCATGATCACAGGGAAAGTGTGATACAGGAAATAGGCCTTTGTCTTGAAAACCAAATAGAAACATGGTATCCCTTAAGTAGTATCACACAGCACTTCCTGGCTTCATGTGACAATAGCTATAGAAACCAGTTAAGTTGTGTATACTGCCAATGACAATAGAAGGGAGAGTGTTTGAAAAGCAACAGATGTGTTATTTTGGGGATGTATTTCATCTAATTCCATTCATTGACATAAATCAATGAATGGAATTAGAGGTGGCATGTGGGCCATTTGGTGGTCTTGAACCAAAATGTCTACTTAGATTGTGTGGTGGTGCTAAAACTGAGAGTGTTCAACAGCTGCTAGAAGTTATATAAACATTTAATTTTGGCCACATTTAGACCTTCTTTGTAGACTTTGTATTTCCAACATTGTTCTTAGGAAGTAACTTGATGTTTCATCAGAACAGCTCAAAATTAAGCTAATCGGATCCAAACAGGATTTGAACTGTATTATTCAATATTCTCTAATTGCACAATAACTAAATGGATATTGCTTACTGATCAAAACTGATGATTCTCTGTGAATTTGTCACTCATAACTTCTAAACATCCTGTCCTGAGCCAAAATTTGTCAGACATCCCATGTTTTCTGTTCACGTTACACAATGCTACAAAATGTAGGTAAATGATGTGGATATTATTTTTCTGTGTGCTCGTATTAACTTTCCCATGTAGACTTTTACTTTATGTTGAAATGTGTATCCAAAAAGCTTGTCAGTGTCAACAAAAAGTATTGGCCCTAATAGCCTATAACAAACATTTACAGGGTTGACTGCCATGGAGTAAAACAAAACATCTTACAATTTGACCATAACATAAGCTCTGACTCATAATGACAGAAATGTTTCATTTTGGTGGAATAGGCCAATTACTGATAGGCTACAATAACCAGGTTTTCAAAAATGTATTGAACGTTTTGGGTTCATTACTACATTGACATGATGATGTGCCATAAAACAGGCAACAGACAATTGCACTTAGTTGAGAGAATGCTAAGGCTTATAAAATGAATGAGCCAAATCGATTAAGAAAAACTGTAATTGGTAAATTTGACTGAAATGGTGGTGGTTCTAAACATGTGAAAGTTTTCAATTCTAAATTAAAACTCCCTCACCTGTATTAAATACTCCTGCTTATCCCTCAAGCAAACCTGTTGCATAATACAGCAATTGTTAATCAAAACCCATATTTGGTGACGGAAGTGCACACCCACTGGATTCAACCTTGGTTTACAGCTTTCCAGGGGGCTTGGCCTCAGTTTGAATCCTATGTTTGGAAAGTAGGTCGGGTTGGAGGCCCATTGGTAACAGAAGAGGTCAAATTACCAAATATGGGGAAAAAACAGATCTATGCAAGAAACAAAACAATACTTTTATGACACTCAAAAAGATAAATTCTGTACAGACAGACAGACAGACAGACAGACAGACAGACAGACAGACAGACTGATAGATAGATAGATAGATAGATAGATAGATAGATAGATAGATAGATAGATAGATAGATAGATAGATAGATAGA
>JAOTRC010000008.1:10575701-10595421 GCA_027497675.1 Cyprinella lutrensis | reverse complement strand
TCCCGAGCATAGTTACGGTTGCTAAGACACGATTGGCCAGTGGCGGTTTTCGGGCGTGGCTTAGCGAAGGGTCAATTGTGAAAGGCCCTTTAGCCCACCAGCTTTAGAGGTATAGTGTTCAACACACTGGAGTATGGATTTGGTTCATTGCCTTTGTAGTGATGGTCACTGTGTGTGGGTGCAGTATGATGAGTGATTACTTACAAGGTGGGTCAGGGATTTCTTTTCATGATAATATCTTTGACTTACCCACAGTATTTATATATTTGTTCTTATGGATTTGAAAATGCCTTTCTTGTATTAACATCTGTTGGTAATTAAGAGGTAAATGTCTGAAAGGTATTTATTAGTGAATGTGCTGTCTCTTAATGTGAAAAGATTTTGTAATAAATTGCTTTTAATTGCCAAAACTTTTTCAGTCCTCCTTGGTAGGAATGAACCTGTTTTAATATTACATATCCTTGGGTGAAAGTCCTGAGGTGGCGTAGTTGGCTACCATGTAAACTATATTAGAGTTTTATTAATGTGAACTTCCAGGCTGCTTATTTTTGGAAGCATCCTTTTGCTCACCACCTCGCCACATTTGGCGTAGTCGGTAGGGTCCTTACCCAATTGAGGCTGAGACGTTCTGTTCAAGTTTGATTTTATTTTTTTTTCTTTTGGGAAGACAAAACAGCAGTAGGCTCCATTAGGTTGGGCAGGTGTGTTTTGAAGTTTCTTTTCCTCCCTTGTGTAGCCGTCATGGCAGAGGACCTGCAGCAAGTGCCCCCTCGTGTTTCTCGTGTAGCCGTCATGGCAGAGGACCTGCAGCAAGTGCCTCCCTTGTGTTTCTTGTGTAGCTGTCATGGCAGAGGACCTGCAGCAAAAGCCCTCTTGTGTTTCTTGTGTAACCGTCATGGCAGAGGACCTGCAGCAAGTGCCTCCCTTGTGTTTCTTGTGTAGCCGTCATGGCAGAGGCCCTGCAGCAAGTGCCTCGCTTGTGTTTCTTGTGTAGCCGTCATGGCAGAGGACTCACAACAACTGTTGGAGCTGGTAGCCCGGTTGGAGGCAGCTACTGCATGCCTGCATCAAGCACCAGCCATAGGGTGTACAAGTATTAATGCTCCGGACCTCAGTATTCTCTCCATCTGTTTCCCGACCACTGAGTTTGTGGTTCTCGTTCTTTGGGAAAAGGGGGTTAGAAAAGGGGTGATTATGCCAGAATGTAATCGGGTAGGGAAGAAGCACATTTACCCAGGAATTCGTATCTCAACATCGTTTTTTTTTATTTATTATAATTTTTTTTTTGACCCTGGAGCTGAGATTCATGGGTTGGTGGTCCATCGTCAGGACAACGACGCAAATGGGTGGGATGGATTGTAGCAGATTGGAGATTTTCCTCCATTACTCCCCCTGGTGGAGAACATTTTTCATGAATTCTACGAAACCGTAGCGTGTCACCCTGTACACAGCCAGCTAGAATCTTTCCATGTCAACCACAGCCAGTTGCTGATCCTCCTTCAGATAAGTTCTTTACTGTAAGATGCAACTCTTGGCCACTGAATCCGATTTCTCTGATGAACCGGGTTGTAGAATGTGCCACAAATCCTCGACAACCCACTTCCACTGGATAAACCTGGACTCTCCATCCACGCTGTTCTATTTCAGTGGCCAGATGAGCATACCTCAATTTCTCCCTCTCATATGCCTCATCTCCCGTATGTAGGTCTCTGCTTTGTGTCTGTTTCGTTTGTGATATTTGGCTCAGAAGTGGGTCTAGTTGTTTTCTGGAAGTGGGGTCTTCATATAGGTGAGGGGGTCTGTGCGTATGGGTCTTGGGATAGCCTTCAAGTGGTACCTGCACAGAGGTAGAAAGAAAACAAAAGACGACAGAGTAGTATTTGTTCAAACACTAGGGTTTTATCATTTTCTGAGTCTGCCATTGTTGTTCCTTCTTTCTCTATTTCTCAATTCTTGCGACATCTAATACAACCAGACCAGTGAGGTAAGGATGGACTAATGGGTGGGAAAGGCCTAAAAGGGAGTCTTCACTGGAAGAGTTTGGCCCCCGATGCCTGTTGCAATCGGTTCTTCCCTGGGATCCTCACTGTTTCGTGCCCTGTCCTTTCCCTGTGGGATGGAGAACAACTTTGACAGTGTCATGAGTCCAGGTTTTTCTTCCCTGACACCAATACCGCAGCTGCTGTAATCAACAAAACTTGTTATGGTCCGTGCAACTTAGGCTCTAATGGCTTGCTACATTCTTGACACTTCTTTGACTACCTGTCCGATGACGTATTTGTCTCCAACTCTAATCAAACACACCTGAAGCAACCAATTAAGGTCTTCAGGATCACTTGAAAATTAAAGGCAGGTGTGTTCGATTTGGGTTGGAACTGTGCAGGACAGTCGATCGGCAAGAGCAGGGCTGGGCACCCCTGGCATTTGTTATAAATGCATTATGTTCCTTATTGTTTCATGTGCAACAGGTGAGCCAGCGCACAATTATCTTTAATGCATTTTCTGTGCATAATTTATTTAAAATTTATATAAATGCCATTAATCTGTACCGAATCCCAACTGTTACAATAAAAACATAAATTAAGCAATATAACATTTAGTATTTTATTCATTTATAAGTAATATTTTGCTTTGTTAAAGACACTAATACCCTGAGAAATTGACATTCTCTGGAAAATAGCCACTTATCAGCTATCGGTTGATAACGTTGATCAACTAACAATTAATCGATAATTTGCATCCCTAATTCTGCTTATTTTTTTCGGCTCTGCTGTGGAGTTGCCCAGTGCCTGCTTGACTCACCATAGACATTAATGGAGAGAAGTTGCTCCAGCCACTATGTTCTTCCATCTGTGTTAAAAAACTAAGCTCAGACTTGATTCTGAGAATTTGTTAGAGAGGGAATAAATAACACTGTCACATACCTATTACAAATAAACTGTTCTTTCCTGTATACCAGACCTATATGCGTAGCATGCTAAGTTGATGCTTGATCTTGCTGACTGCTTTTCTCTTTTACTGCTTCTGCGGTTACAAAATCACGTTTCATCATATCGAGATATTATCGCAAATGTAGGGCCCTATGAAATCTGTTTTTTATTTTTTCCCAAATTTGGGGCAAGGAAATACAATTGAAAGAATAAGCTGCATGTTTTAAATAGTGTTAAAAATGAATGAAATGCTATATGTGGCAGCGAAATAGTCTATATGTGTGGGAAGCGGTGCATAAGTCACATGCGAACTGCTCTGATCAACACTGATGACTTATAGTGTTGAGTTTCTTTCTTTTTTTACCAATGAAAGCACAGCCGTGGAGAGCCGCTTTGCCATGGTTTCATTGTTTTGATTTTGTCACCATTTTTTCATTCTTTTTGTCATCCTTCATTTATTTAAATGCCGGTGCCTTCAGAAGGGCGGAAATTCTGAGCTCCACTCCCAAGATAAGTGATGCAGGCGCAGCAGATAGATGTGCCCTGGTGTTAGTCCACCCTTGAAGCTTTAAATGACCTACTTTCAGGAAGCTGAAACGATTAACCTCCAAATACCCACTTTTGTGATGAATTAAGACTCATTGAATATCATTTTAAAGAGTTTGGCTCATAGAAGTCATGCAGGTTTCTTATCCGTTTTGAGTCATCTGCTGGTGTTAAAGGTTTGGACGGGGGATTAAACATAGCCCAATTTTGTAGAGAAAGGGACTCTGGAGGTTCCTGGTTGCATTGCTGCCCTCCGCATTGCAGTCCCGTCACCCAGATTCGGGAACCACACATAAGCCTGACCCTCCACAAAGTGAAACGAAACTAACCCGCATCACGTTTTCCCCTAATGTAGCATGTGTATTAGTGATGTTATCAGTGTACCATTGTGGCTGATTGTAAAACTGAAGTGAAACTTATTTCTTCACACTATTTGTCATGGGACCAACGCTGGAAGCAGGATATCCTCTGTGCATTGTGTCTGCCTGCTGAAGTAAAGCCCATGATTGCTGCTGTTTTTCTTCACCTCATACGGGTGAAACTCGAAAAATTAGAATGTCGTGCAAAAGTTAATTTAATTCAACAATTTAATTTAAAATGTGAAACTAATATATTATATAGACTCATTACATGCAAAGTGAGATTCTTGTCTTCAAGTTGGGTCTTCCTCTTCTTGCTTTCTTGAGGGGTGGGGCTCCTTTCTCCGAAATACTGAAGCCTTTATAAAATAAAATACTGCACAGACGCTCTGCTTGCGTGATGCATGCTGTTTCCCATTTGAACTTTTTTGTAATCTAAAAGTTTTATTAATTCTGAACATGTTGCATCTCTGCTGTCTATCTAAATTGCACCAAATACAACACTGCACACCCTTATGAAGTCACTTGGATGAACGATTCTTGAAATAATCAAAATCCAAACAGACAGAGAGATTCTGAAGTGTTGAATATTTGATGTTCATTACTACCGAACAACCTGTAGATATCTATATATCAATCATATAGCCAAATTTAATTTAGGTGACAGCCCCAATGATGACTCCATTTCACCTCTGATCACACACTCAGTGATGATGGCTTAGGCCGAAACGTGTCTGTGTGGACATGGAAAATAAATATATATGAGATGCAACTACAGAGAATGCGGTTTTTCATCTTTATTTTAACTCTGTTTCACCTGACAAGGGTTCTTCACATTGATCCATTTGATCAAGTTTTGTGTTTTTTTTATTATTATTTTTAAATTGAGTTATTCCAAACTTCTCTGTACTTGTAGGCAGTTGACGATATTCTGTGATCAAATACAATCAAGTTGTTAATAAGCTCCGCAGCGCCACCTAGTGCATTCAGCTGTAACTGATTTACTAAAATTAACTAAATGTAACTGTAACTAAAATTAGTTTGCATGCTTTAGGATTTCACTAGATTTATGCCAGCAAAGCAACATGTAGCAATTTGAATAGCATTTTTATTGTTAAATTTCATTGAATTTTCTTTTTTAATGTAAGCTGAATTGAAATCATTCTCTTGATTTGTCTTCCCTTGACCCCAACAGAACAGATCTTCCAGAACATTCGTCAGGAGTACAGCCGCTATCAGAGGCGACGGCAGTTAGAAGGGGCCTTCAACCAGACTGAGCCCTGCAGCTCCACTGATATCCAGAGCTCCAGTCCCGCCCTTACCTCCCCCAGCTCTCCCACAGGTCAGTCCACTCAAAACCATTTCCATTGAGATGCTTAAACCTTTTTTTTTAGACCTGGGATGCTCAATCCTGTTCCTGGAGATATGCCTTCCCACAGAGTTCCAGCACACCTGTCTGTAATTAAGTGTTCTTGAATATTTTTAGGTGTATTTGATTAGGGTTGGAGCTGCTTTTTGATGGACAGACTCTCTCTAGGAACAGGATTGGGCTCCTGGCTTTAATTTCAAATGTGAATTGTGAAGATGCAGTGTGTCGAGTTTGCCATCAGTAATGTCGAATACTTTTTGATTCTTGATGCCGGCGAGTTTGAATATGCAGAAAATGCAAAAGTAACAACAAAATTGGTTTATAGAGTTTGAAGCACAATTTAACCATTTGCAAACAATTTTGCAATATTGAGAGGAAACCACTCAAAACATGCTGTTTAGTCCTTATTAAAGCTGTGAATTACGATTCTCTAGTACTGATGATTTTTATTCAAATGGTAATTGTAAGAAGTGCTCGGCTCAAGCGTTTTAGTATACGCTGCTGTTTGATTTAAAAAAAAAAAAGAAATGTAATACTTTTATTCAGCAATGATCTATTAAATTAATCACTTGTGACATAAGACATTTGGCACATGAGATTTTTTTTTTTCAAATATACTTTTTAATGCTTTTCTTTTGGACTTTATATCCTTAAAAAGAATCTTTAAAAAATATTGTTTCCACAAAAATATTCAGCAGCACTCTTTTCTGCATTGATAATTATAAATGTTTAAGAAACAAATTGGCATATTTGAATAAATTCTAAAAGAACTGTAGGAGACTGAAAACTACAATTCAAAATAACTTCACCAGAATAAAATACATTTTTAAATATATTAAAATTCACAGTATGCTGGTTTTTTACTATACTTTAAATCAAATAAAAGTGATTAGGATTGGGTATCATTTGATTGAACTATTCTTATCGATTCCTATAGGCATTTTGCAGATTGAATGTGAAGTAACATGGTCAAGAATGCATATTCAGAGTTGTGTGTTTTTTAGGTGCCTCAACATTGAAGAAGGATCAGCCACTGTTCACGCTGAGGCAGGTTGGCTATTTGTGCGAGCGCCTTATCAAAGATCACGAGGAGAAGATGCGCGAAGAGTACGAACAGATACTGAACACAAAGCTTGCAGGTACAACAAATTGCAGATTCCACCCAGCTTTATCACTTCATGCTTTTCTCATTAAGATAAACACCAGTTCTTTAAGTGTGTAGACTTTATGCACCAGAGAAACAAGCACGCAACCATCTCTAGAATTTTGTCTATGAACGTCCTTTTTTGTCTATTTCTATGACATCCCTGTAAAAGAGTAACTAGCTTTACTCATTGTATGTAAAGTTTACTAAAGTTATAAAGTGTTGTAATATTGAACTCGATGTCATGCATAACAAAATATTACATGACTGGGAAGATTCTAAAATGAGCGGTTCATTCATATTTCTGTAAACTGGTAGACCAAAGAGGGGCGGGCTACATAAGGTCTATTTCTTTGATTAGATCAATATTTACTTATTTATCCCCCATGCTACATTGTCATGTTTCTGCTTTCACCACTCTTATGTTTGTGGCTGAATTGTTAAAATGCCGTTTCTCTTCCTTTTCCCCCTTAAGAACAATACGAGTCCTTTGTGAAATTCACACAGGATCAGATTATGCGAAGATATGGCGCCAGGCCTGCAAGCTGTAAGTATATTAACTTCCTCTATAAGCAAGCAATTAACATTGTTTTGTTTTTTTTTGCAGTTAAAATTTTTGCTGATTTCAGTTGGCCCAAATGCTGATTATTGTCTCTTTATTTTCAGATGTGTCTTGAAGAATATTATAGATGGTACTAGCCACCTCTCAGCAGCTGGTTAATATAGAACCAGTCCCCTTCATTTCATTTGAAATTTCCTCCTTCCACTTTTGAATCTTCTTTTTTCCCCCCTTTAAAATGCTTGGGTGCCATGGTCTATCCACATTTAACTCATTTTTATTGCTGAACTGTTACTGATGGCCCGACTTCAAACATGCATATCTAGATGCAGTCTAAGAAAGTTTAATCTCTAAGAATTTGTGGGAAGATGTCAAACTACCGCTGTAAAAAAGCTTGGCTGATGCGATCTGTTTAATGTAATGTGACTGACCTGCAGCAGATATACCAGACTCTCCCTCTATCCTTCAGTCTGTTTTTTAACTCCAACTTTTTTTCTTTTTTGACAAATAAAAGATCTGTGATAAGTCATTTGAATTGATTCTGGGTTTTTTTTCTTGCAAATAATCTGGAAGGAAATTGCATAGGTTTGTGTTGCATATCAAGTGTTTGGAAAGACATGAATGTGAGTAGCTAATGACACAATATCCACATATGACTTTCTGCTTTGGAATTGACATTTTAATAATGTTCACTTTTTTTCCTCAAGGATTTAATAATGTTGATATACCTTTAATGTTAAAACGGAATGAAAGTGGTGTTCTGGAGTCAAATGATGGCCTTGTGTGAGAGGGAAATAAGTTATTTTTACCTGAAATGTAATTCTTGTAGCATTTAAGTAGTTCATTAATAGCTCACTGGATGTAAAGATTATCAGTGAAAAACATTTAAAATGTTACTCATAACACTTTTGAATTGACTTAGACTTGGAATATAATGTAAGAGGCATATAAATGCCTTTTTATTAATGCCTTTTTTATTTATTTTTTAAGGCTTGTCATGATGTGGTCACAATTATTGTCATGACATAGAAAAATGACTAGGACTTAGTACATTTATGATGTTAGAATATACATGAAAGATTCTTGGGGAAAAAGTAACATGATTTCCACAACTCAACGGATGTACCTGAATTCATAAACCTGAACGTACTAGATTGCATTGGATATGGCGACATCTAGTGCTCAAAGGACACTACCATTCTCTTTGAATATGTTTTATGTATTTTCAAAAATGTTGTATGTTTGGTTAATTGTCAGTGTTTAGAATATAGTTTTTTTGAGTGTGTATGTATTCTCATTTGGACGAAATGTTCAAAACAATGAATTGCATCACGTGACTTCAGGTGTGGCGGTTTGCGGAAGCTCAGGTAAAGAGTCTACCATACTTTGAAGGGTCAGAGGTTGTTTTTGCTCAACGAAAGTAAACAAAACCATCCTGCACTGCAGACCCTTTAGTTAGGAACAAGAGGAAGGAAGACTGGAACCGGAAAAGCTGGATGAAGCCTGTAATTATCGTCCAGGGAGAGCGTCTTGTTGTAGTGCGTGGTTGTTTCACAACTATTTTTGTTTATCTTACTATTTTTAAAACATAGACTTTATTATCATAGTTTCAAATAACCAACGACATTAATGAGCTTGGTCGGCGCGCGCTTAGAGAAATCTCCAGTTGGCTACTCGCGTGAGAGGTGTGGATCAGAAGAAAGGGTAAGTTAAATGAGCAAATTATCTATTCAAAGTAGTTTCGGGCATAAACAGCACTTATAAAAAGCACCCAATGTGTGAATCAGTCTCACTAGATATTTTTTTTCTCTCATAAAGTTGTTTTTAAAATGAAAAGTAAAGTGTATAGTCTATCTCTTAAAATAATTCCATACAGGATGAGTTTGTTTATGCAGGAAGAGCCAATAACTCCGGAAGAGAGTTCAGAAAAAGCATGTGCAGCTGTAATCTAAATATCTTTGATGATACATTTTAGATTTCTTTTAAACTTGCTTTGCTGCAATTGCAAAGATTAACCTTCTAAAAACTTTTCTGAATACCTAATTATAACCTTAAAATTGTTGTTTCATTGTCAATTAGGCTAATCGAAAAAAACGACTCTTCTGATTTGCATTTTTAAGAGAAATGGGCGACATTGACATAGAAGAGCAAGACACTTTTCCCGTCCAGAGGGATGAAGGCGATAATCGAGCAAATCCGAAGAGGAGTCGTCGCAGGGTGGAAAAGATACATTCGAATGTTTCTAAATGGATGCTTCCCGAGGAGTTACGGGAGACGTATTTGGAACGAGCGAACTGCTGTCCGCCACCAATCTTCATCATCCTCATCAGCTTAGCGGAGGTACAATCAAATGTTTTCTTTTTTTCAGCGAAACATCAACCTTTGCACCCCTGGAATTTGATCTTTCTGGCTATCTGATAAATTGAACTTTTTCTACTTGCTCACACAACAATTTGAACCAGTTAAAGTTTGTGTGTTTAAAATGGTCTCCCTGGTCATGCTGGTTTATCTGATCTATTGGCCAACCACAAGCCAACAGCCTCTGTGACCAGATACTGCAAATACGAAGAAAACAGTTAAGACTGGTTTAATAAATTAAGTAACAATCATACTATATTAGTATGTTCTTTATAAAAACCTGCAGCAACCAGTACATTTCCATTCATTTGTGAATGTTTTAGTTGGGATGTGTCACTATGAAAGAACGTTCCACTTTTTCATTCATGTACGGCAAGAAGTCTTAGCCAAAGTGTTTGAAAAGCCAGATTCATCCATGTTTCCGTGGACATTCCTTAAAATAGACTTAGTCACTGAAAAAAAGTGTCTTGGAAATGAATACACTTTTGAGACCTTCCATTTAAAAGAGTCATAATATTTACTAAAAACTGACTTTTTTTTTACTAAAATTTAATTATGTCCCTAAATATGAGTTTCTAAACCATCTCTCCTAGAAATGAAGGCCTTTTGAGACATTGACACACGGCTTCATGTTTTTCACAGTGCTTTTTGGCCACTGGCATAATAAAGCCTTAAGGTCTTGTCTCTCAAAACTCTTTTCAATCTTTGGCAGTTAGGAGTGTTTATCTACTATGCAGTATGGAAGCCTCAGAAGCAGTGGATAACCCTGGGTACAGGGATCTGGGAGAGTCCTCTCACCTATAAGCCAGAACAACGCGAGGAAGCATGGCGGTTTGTGTCCTACATGTTTGTACATGCCGGGTAAGGGGATTTGCTCATTTTCTTCATTTTAAAATTACAATGAAAACTATTTATTTAGCCCCTTGTCATCCTGAATGAATGAAATAACAGTAAATTTTAGTGACGTTTATTAAACTCCTGCTCCACTGTGCTGGGCGATATACCGGTTCATACTGAATACCGGCTTTTATTCTTGTTATTAATTTTTAATATACTGCAATACTGGTGTATGTCGCTTTAACAATGAGAACGTGTGGTGGCACTACACTGTTTGAGAGGGTCTTTTCACTGTTGCACTGTGGTTACAGTCTTTTCTGTAAAGACTACAAGCAGTAGTTCAAACCCGCCCATAGAGGGTTGAACCTAATGCGCTAACAGACCTATCATAGATCAGTGCCAGTGCGTTTGATTAAAACAAATGTAATGTTACCCCTTTAGATCCCTTTTCAGTTGGTAAAAAGCCGTGCAGTCTAGCAAAAAGGCGTCTATTGAAATTCACTTCTAGACATTGTAATGTTATTTTTTCCTAAAATTGTTATTGTACATTTACCTGATTTAGCATTGACACACACTTTTTTAAACAGTTACGCTACTGTCTGTAAGGCTATGCAGAGTTGTAAACAGACAGTCACCGAGTGCCGCAAACAAACAGCAACCACCTTTTACAATTTTTCCTGAACCAGAACAAGAAGTTTATGCTGCGTTCACACCATGTGATTACAGTAATTGAAATATGGCAACCTGTGATGTTAAGAATTTTGCGTTTCATTGTCAACACTACTAATGTTGATATTAATCTTCGGCAGTCAGGTGGTACAGATCAGGGGCCTCATTTATAACCGTTACGTGCGCACAAAACAGGCACTGAAAGAGGTGTACGCCACTTCCGACGCATAAGTTGTAATTTATAAACAAACTTGACGGGAAAATTGCGCACCTGCACGCAAACTCTGACCCATGCGTTCAAGCGTTTTGGAAAACGTTTTGGCGACACCGATGGTGAGCTGGAGTTAAATGTCTTTTGGGTCACTATTAGACAGAGAATTGAAAGAAAATTCATACATCTACAGAAAGATACTACAAATATAATTTCACAAACTTGATTTTTCTTTAATTAGGGTGGAGCATATCTTGGGAAACCTGTTAATGCAGCTTCTTCTTGGCATTCCCCTGGAGCTGGTGCATAAGGGCTTTGAAGTAGGCATGGTCTATATGGCCGGAGTCCTTGCGGGTAGGTTTGTGAATTTCAGTAGTTCTAACTGGGATACAGTATAGCTACAATCTCACATTGTTTGCAATCCAAACAAATATATCATTGTTACTGCAAGTTATGTGATAACTCTAAAGTAACAACATGTATTCTTTAAATTCATATTGTTTCGCATACTTTTGTATTTGAAAAAAATAAATCATAGTTTTTTATTATCAAAATAAAACTTTAAGACAAAATACACATAATTATTATTTTATTTTCATTTATTATCATTTTATCTTACAAAAAGTGTAAGAGATACAGTATAACCAGTTAAACTAAATTGTACACCTTTTGTGTTCAGGTCTGTCTTATTCCGAAAGTGAACTGGCTATACACATGAAATTATGCTATTTATTTATTTGAACATCTATTAGTTCGATTTAGCCTTTTTCAATACACACACAAGTGTGTATTAAGTGTAGGAAAGTTACTGCATTTTGTTTATATGCACACACAACAGATGGTCTTAATGTGATTGTAGAGCAAAGGTTCATAGACCAAATAGTCTACATTTTTAATTAAATTAATTTTCATTTATGTTTTATAAATTGATATTCAAATACAATTTCTCAAATTGCATCACATTGGTTTTTGCTGTGGTTCTTAAACTTTAAAAATGTTTAATTGATAAAAAGGGGGTAAATGAAGTAATGGCACAGTGGTAATATTGAAACATTGTGGACATTGACTCATTAATGAGAATATACTGATTAGAGACAATATGGTTTTAGTTGAAACATATTAAGATTTGACTGTTTTATAATTTTGCTGTTGATCCAAATCTTCATATGTGTGTGTTTGTGTATGAATCCTCTTTCAGGCTCTCTCGCCAGCTCTATCTTTGATCCTCTCAGTGGTCTTGTGGGTGCTTCAGGTGGTGTTTATGCCCTCATGGGAGGTTACTTCATGAATGCTGTTGTAGTGAGTAATTTACCAGTAATATTTGATGGATATTTCTTTTTATAGAAAATACTATACTCAAATATCCAAATCAAAATGTTTTTTTCTATAGAATTTCAGGGAGATGATTCCACTTGTGGGAGTGTTTCGCATTCTGGTAATTGTTCTGATTGGTGCGTCCATTTTCACTTTTCACTCTAATAGTAGATGTCAAAAAAGATACCAATAGTAATGTTTGGATAAACTAAGCATTTTGTTTGGACCTTTTGACATGAAAATCATGTTTTTTTTCTCCCCCAGTTGGAACAGATGTTGGATTTGCTATTTACAGAAGGTTCATTGTCCATGACACTGCCATGAAGGTAAGACATTTAAGACCATAGCAGAATCATAAACCAGGTATTTAAACCAGAATACCTAATACTCAACTAGAATGATTTAGACTACAAGCTTAATAAATATGACTTACCACAAGAATTTACTCTGGATATAGTTTTCACACTTCATTATCTGAAAATATACTAGAAAGGTCCTTCATATTTTCCTTTTTTTTTTGTTAGGTCTCTTTTGTGGCCCATATTGGTGGTGGTGTAGCAGGCATGACCATTGGTTATGTTTTTTTCACCAACTACGATAAAGCGCTCCTCAAGGACCCACGCTTCTGGATGTGCATTGTGGGATACATTGCCTTCTTCTTGTTTGCTGTCATTTTCAACATCTTCCTGTCCCCAGCACCCGCATGAGGATGAAGGTAGAAGTCATGCATCAGTTCACAATGGACAATCATGGCTTTTTAAAAGAAGCAAGTCTCAGGTCAATATAACTGTCAGAAATGATAGACGAGCTAATACACTACGTACAATCTATGAATTTTTAAATAAATAAATGTAATTTTTAAGAAAGACTTTACATCCAAATATTCTCTTTTTTGGGTTTGCTTAAACACTCCGAGTTATTTAGTTACTCGGGAACAAAGAAATGTTTAAAAATTTACATTACAAAATTTACATTTTGATTCCTTTTATTGTGAGACCATTTTTTTTTTGTATTCACAAAATTGAGCCCCCTACATGCGGGCCTACAAACTCGTGTCAAGACTAAAACAGCTCAATTCACACTTTGCAATCATGTGACTACAATGGTGGGCAACAAATGCTGATAAAATGGCGGAAAACAGTGGTCAGGCAGGGGAATTGCAGCCTTGCAAATTTCCAATACTACAAACAATTAACTATTTAGACCATATGTCACCGAATGTTACAATTAGATATCAAGAAAAGATTAACATCGTTGGAACGTGTGATCCATACCCAGCAACTACTGATGTTTTCATTGATTTGAAGCTGGCAAAGTCTCTACCAGAGGTTTTGAGATATTTGCATATATCTTATAGAGAATCCGTCGCCTTACACCAACTTGCACAAAAACTAAAAGCCTTCAAAAGTTAATTCCAGCATGATAATGCACCATGTCACAAAGAATTGGTTTCTTGAACATGACAATGAGTTCACTGTACTAAAATGGCCCCCACAGTCACCAGATCTCAACCCAATAGAGCATCTTCGTGCCCTGGATGTGCATCCCACAAATCTCCATCAACTCCAATCCTATCAATATGGGCCAACATTTCTAAAGAATGCTGCCAGCACCTTGTTGAATAAATGCCACATAGAATTAAGGCAGTTCTGAAGGCAAAGGGGGTCAAACACAGTATTAGTATGGTGTTCCTAATAATCCTTTAGGTGAGTGTATAATCAATAGTAATTTAAGTCAATTCAATGCTAATGACATGTATCTATCAGTTACATGTTCATGATTATCATATTTTGTTTCAAGTGTTTTTGTTGGAAATGTGGTTTTAGAAATAAAATGTACGAACATTCATACAAGTTCATTAATTGTATTCACTTGCTTCACATGTAATTGTTTTATGTACTGGTTAATTCTGGGGTTTATGTGTAGAGTAAATATTGTACCATGCCGAATAGCTTAAGGTAAAGTAAGTTCACACATGAAAGCATCCCAAAACAAACGTCCTCTGACCCTCTGTCCCCTTAGTTGGTAGTTCTCCAAAACAGATCATTGATTGCCAGCCAATATGGATTGGATACAGTGTTCTTGCCAGTCTAAACAGATCATTCCAGGTATATTCAGTTCACAAAAATCAATTTTCATTTGTCTGAGCTACTATGATATTCATGGCCCTTCAGTGTTCACTGAAGCCCTTCATACAGTGTGTTTGCTGCAAACAGGGACTGATGCAGACGCCTATTAAAGGGTTAGTTCACTCACAAATGAAAATTATGTCATTAATGACTCGCCCTCATGTCGTTCCAAGCCGTAAGACCTTTGTTCATTTGATATTTTAGATTTAGTCCAAGAGCTTTCTGTCCCTCCAATGAAAATTTATGTTTGGTAGACTGTCCTTGTCCAGAAAGGGAATAAAGACATCATCAAAGTAGTTCATGTGACATCAGTGGGTTAGCACCGAAAACACATTTTGGTCCAAAAATGACAAAAACTACAACTTTATTCAGCATTACGGTTCTGTTGTCGATCCACTTTCTTGTGCACACCTTACACTTGTGCTAACTGAATATCTGCCATTTTCAATGCATGTTTTTGAAGCTATCTTGCCTGATGTGACCTGTAAGTCCTCAAAGTGCATTTGAGGATGTGAGTTGCTTTGAGGCTGATTTTCCACTCTGTTGACAAATTACATCAATTAGGGACATTTATGACCAGCTTTCCAACCAGAATTTGGGTTGTGAATCAAATCAATGTGTAACACACTCATTCCTGGAATATATTAATCTAATCCTGGGCTATTTTTAGGACACTATTGATTTATGTCTGGGGCTTTGTTTTCAACTAAATGTTCATCAAAAGTTCAGTTATTTGCCTTAACTAACAGAAATGCCAATCGGGCACCACCAGGGTGGGATATTCCCCTGTCTTCCGCAAACAGTTTGTTCTAATCTATTTTTAGTTGAACATTATCTGCGCTTTCAAAAGTGTTGCGTCTTTTAAGATTTTTTTCTTTGAAAGAAACGAATACTTGTATACAATGTAAGCACAAAATCAAAGAGATTTTTATCTCAAATTAATCTTCTTTATACTACTCAAAAAAGGTATCAAGGGTTCCTCAAAAATATTAAGTAGTTGTTTTTAATATTGAAAATTGTTTTCAGTATTGAAAAAAATAATGTTTCCTGAGCATATTCAAATCAGCATATTAGAATAATGTCTGAAGGATTATGTAATACTGACAGTGACAACTGCAGTAATGATGCTGAAATATATCATATTTTTACATATATTTTACATATATTGAAACATCTTGAAATCTTGTGACAACAGTTTACCCACACACTCACACATATTTATATAAACACACACACACACACATGGATGCATTGATTATTTTGACCACATCTATGACAAACATATATTGACGTATCGACGAATCAGATTAATAGTTGCTGTGTATATATATAAACATTTAATTAATCTCAAAAAGTTAGGCATTAGAAAAACTGTCTGAAACTAAATTGTCTTCCAAAAACAGACTAGTCAAGTAGTGACAATTCCAATAATGTTTGATTTTGAACCTTTAAGGCTTAACAACAGATGTCAATTTATAGTTAGGCCTGAACAAGGATGGTGATTAAATGTATAAAATGTTTTTTAATGTTTAAATTGGATAGATTGTTTTATGATCAGGGAGCATGAAATGCATTCAATCTAACCTGATTAGAGTGCTTCTCTTTTTGAGAAACCAAAGCTATATTAAACTTTTTCATTCAGTTATTCATTAAAGGCATGCCAAGTCTGAATCAAATTATGTAAGGCCTAATGAAGAGACAAACTCACTATGTTAAATAGGGCTTGCCTGATATGCCCCTAAATAGCAGGCCAGAAATTAAACCAACCAACAGCATAGTTAGTGAGTGTAATGGGGTTACACCATTGATTTCTTTTAAATGGAATAAAATATCTCCACAACTAGCAGAGACAACTTAATTACATTGGGCTGAACCCAGCGGAGTATGAAATCGGACATGACCGATTGATTGCTTCCCAAAGTATTGACTACTAAAAGTAGTGCCAGCATGTGGCCAAATACCATTAGAAGCATTGTGTTAAGCTGTGATCCCTATCATGGATAACAATAAACAACACTCAACGTAGTTTTATTCAACATTACACTCATAATGTCAGTCATTAGTTTTGATTTTATGTTGTTAAAAGGCCTTAATTTCTCTTTACAAATCATGAAAATTCACCAGTAGTGTTTTAGCTCTGGCTTGCCTGCGCAATTGCTCTATTTTTGCTATCCAGCTGAAAAACTGGATTTTGACTAGCAATCAAACATGCAAGACTGTCTACTGATTAAAAGCGGGGCACAAGACAAGAATGAAGTGGGCACCAAGTGTAAAAGAGCTTTAAATTCATACAGAAGGGGGCTTTATCAATCGACAATGTTTTATTTACGCATGGCGTACGCAATCAATTCAGTGTCCCTTCATTTTAATAGTGGAGTACTGGTTATTGACGCACAGACATACAGAACCAGTGCGCTTGCCCACAGACCCCTGCACATTTGGAAACCTTATTTCGGTGCCAACAGAGAGGAAACTGGGGGAGGTCAAAAAAGTTCAGGTGATGTGCTGCGTCAGACGTGCAGGGCATCAATGATTTTTGACTATTTTGGTGGCCTCGTCGCGCCTGCATGACCCGCGGGGATTTAAAGCAGCGGCCTTCTGTCCATACTGCTGTAAGGTAAATGACATGTGATAGCGCATTGATTTCTCCTGCATGCCTATAAGTTGGCATCAAGAAGACCTGCTTTTTTGTGTTTAGTCTAGAGCTTTAACGATAAACAGGATGGCATAAGTCTATAGCTTTTTCTTCTTAACAACATGTAGAGGTTGGAGTAGCATTTGAGACGCTTTTACAATGAAGGTTTACTTCATGTTCTCCCAATTTGTTTAAGGTATGTCTGTGCTTCAGTTTATTTATCTGTTTACTTTCAACAAAAAGAGAGTAATGCACTGATTGACTGCATTTAGTAGCACTGCATGTTTTGTTGATTATTTAGTAAGTCATTTAGAGAGGTTAGTTAAGCTTGCTATCATTATATGTAATATAGGAGCCTAAGTTAGGCAATGTTTGGATCATTATTGCAGTGCATGTGATTGGAGCTTTTCACTTATTAAGATGATCTTGACCAAAAATGTTTGCACGTCTAGATGGAAATAATTGTTGTGATGCTCTTTCTATCAAGAGGTGCATCAATTGTTAATTGGCCAAGATCTTGTATTGACAATGCCAGATTCAAACACTCTGTAAAGTCTCCTCCAGCACATCCCAAAGACTTTCAATGAATTTATGGTCTGGACTCAAGAGGACTGCCAAATCATGTGTGAAAACTATTATTCATGCTCCCGCCTAACCAACCATTCTTTCGCAATTTGAGCCTGATGAATATTGACATTGTCATCCTGGAAAATGGCCAAGATGTATCTTCCTACGTGGTTGTTTAAGTAATGAAAAGCTACACACTCCACCGATTAGGATTAGAAAAACTGTTGCCAAACATATAACATGCTAGAAACATAATAATCAGTCAGTGCAATAATGATCCAGTCAATGACTCTAGTCTGAGATTTGCCTATTTGTTGTTTGGGACCACATTAGTTTACATTAAATTCAGGTATATTCTGAAAAAGGTAATTATATTATTATTACATTTTCTTTGCAACCAAACAAGAACCTGTAATTGAAAACCCTATACTGATCTGACATTAATCTGGCGGGTTCAACGTTTATGTCTGAATTATACCAAATATGATGCTTCGATGCTTGCAATGGAGACTTTATGATCTTGCATCAGTTTCCTTATTTTGCCAGTATTTTTGTCTCTTTTTTATGTTATTTCGTCCTAGTTTT
The DNA here is from genome assembly GCA_027497675.1 of Cyprinella lutrensis. Taxonomy (NCBI): domain Eukaryota; kingdom Metazoa; phylum Chordata; class Actinopteri; order Cypriniformes; family Leuciscidae; genus Cyprinella; species Cyprinella lutrensis. The sequence goes on along the minus strand of JAOTRC010000008.1, from coordinate 10,577,209 downwards.
GAAAAAGAAGTCCGACTAATTATGGTTTATGCATTTAATATACAGGGTAACTCTGAGATGTTCTTAGTTTGGGAAAGCTTAGCTCTGTTCGTTTCAAATAAAAATGACAGCAAGGATGATATGCACGATAATCAAATACTAGTTTGGCACAAAATTTATTATTCAAATGCGACTCACGGTCCATTTTCATGATTCTTATTTCCTCTCCTAACAGACACAAAAATGCCAGAGTGAAAATGGGAGACTGGAACTTCCTTGGTGGGATTTTGGAAGAGGTGCACATCCACTCCACTATGGTGGGAAAGATCTGGCTGACCATCCTCTTCATATTCCGCATGCTGGTACTTGGGGTGGCGGCCGAGGATGTGTGGAATGATGAACAGGCTGACTTTATCTGCAACACCGAGCAGCCTGGATGTCGCAACGTGTGCTATGACAAAGCATTCCCCATTTCCCTTATTCGCTATTGGGTGCTGCAGGTCATTTTTGTGTCTTCACCTTCACTGGTGTACATGGGCCATGCCCTCTACCGCCTCCGTGCCCTTGAGAAAGAGCGACAACGCAAAAAGATGGCACTGAGACGTGAACTTGAGGCCGTGGATGTGGAGTTGGCGGAAGTTCGACGCAAAATAGAACGTGAGCTTCGGCAGATTGACCAAGGGAAGCTGAACAAAGCTCCGTTGAGGGGGTCCCTTCTGCGCACCTACGTGGCTCACATAGTCACCCGCTCTGCCGTAGAGGTGGGGTTCATGACCGGACAATATGTTCTGTATGGGTTTCGACTAAATCCTCTGTACAAATGTGAGCGTGAGCCCTGCCCCAATTCGGTGGATTGCTTTGTATCCCGACCCACTGAGAAGAGCGTTTTCATGGTATTCATGCAATGCATAGCTGCCATCTCATTGTTTCTCAACATCCTGGAGATCCTGCACCTGGGCTACAAAAAGCTTAAAAAGGTCATTTTGAACTACTACCCGCAGCTGAGGGACGATCCTGATGACAGCTACTATCTCAACAAGCTGAAGAAAGATTCTGTGGTCCATCAGACGTGCATCGGGACCTCAACTGGCCGCAAGGCCACCATTGCATCTGCACCCAGCGGATACAACCTTCTGCTCGAGAGACCACCTGATGGAACCGTCTACCCCCCTTTGATTAACCCATCCTCTGCTTTCTTGCCCGTTCAGGGTGATTTGCCAGCTAAAAATGGTTCTGATGCACCAAAGTACTCACAACACAGTCCCACAGAGCACAACAGCAATTCCAATAACACCAGCAGTGACACGCGCTCGCCACCTTGCAACTCTGTCACGCCGCCAAAGCAAGAAGAGGGGGAAGATTCTGTCCACCCTCCACTTTCGCACAAGAAAGGGCAGGAGTTCAAGACTCCAGACTCATCGAGCCACCCCAGAGAATCCTCTTACTCATCATCTGGCATTGGAAAGAAGCCATGGAAGGCCAGCGCATCGCGGAACTGCTCAACGGTTGTAGAAGGCAATGGCTCAGAC
>JAOTRC010000008.1:10562860-10575601 GCA_027497675.1 Cyprinella lutrensis | reverse complement strand
ATTCACACATTTAAACAGGCTCTGTGCCTGGCTAGACGCTTTAACGTCACTTTCAGGAAAGCGGAAACACACAGTTTGTCCCTAGAAGGCGCTAAAGCCCGCTGTCCCTACGGCGCTGTGCGGGCACGTACTTTGTCCAGGTCCGATTCCAAGCGGAGCAGGCCCACCTCTCCTGATTCAATAGAAGAATCCAGCTCTGAGTCACGGCATAGTCCACGAGCGTCGCCAAGCCATCGCACCTCATTGGCCAGCAGTTCCAGTAGCAGGCGAGCTGCTCCCACAGACTTAAAGATATGAGAAAAACTCACAGGTGGTAACCATATAATTTTTGTAGTTATACATTGATAGAAATTGACCAGAGTGACTGTAAGGTTAACATCTACACAGCTTTGATGTTAGCACGGAAGCAATCTCAGACTGAAATTTTATATTCAACTTTATAAAGTGGTAACACTCCTTATGGATTGTTTACACTCTCATTTTATACATATCAATTCAGCAGTTCACTCTGACAATATACTTAATTAACAATAGTAGTATGACTACAATACAGGAATTGGATTGCACGTTTGATTATGTATGCCTTGTTCTCATATGGACATTTCTCTTTTTAAGTGTGTCCTGCAACAGAAGTCAAAATGGTGTAGTGGTTAAAAAATCCCAATTTAAAGAGCTGAATTAGAACAACAGTAAACAAAAATCTGCAAAAAAAGCAAATATATTGTAAAAAACACTGTTCTATCTGCATGTCTTATTACAGCTAAATAAACTGATCTGCAATTAATCCAGATTGAAAATGTATTTGTAAAGTCAGTAGCCTATTTTCTAAGCATGTGGACAAAGAGCATTTCTATCAACTAAATATCAAAAGATTAAAAAAGCAGATTAAGTAAGGAATAATTGAAGACTGAGCGTTGAATTATTCGAAAGTAACGCACACTCAAGACTAATTTCTAATGTATCTCATCCCAAGCCAAAAGCATGTATATTATTCATTTCACGCTTAATTTCTGAAGAAATAATTGATGATTTCTTGTTCTCCCAGAATTTTAATAACACATTACAGTTTAACAATACCAATACGTGCTCACAACACCATCTACTGGACTAAAGCATATTTATTTTGAGTCCTCACAAAAATATACTTGAGATATAAGCAGCAATGCTGCTTAATTTTAGTATTAAGAACTGCATTATATGCTGTTTTAGAAAAAGAAAACATGAGTGAAAAACAAAACACAATCCATCATTCAAACTACAAAACTGTTGTTTAAATTAAGACAATTCTACATTTCTAACTCTTGAATGATCAACTTTACTAGCACCATTTCAACAAATCTTACCACAGAAACAAATCTGTTGTCCCAAAATTCCTTTGATCATTAAATTTATCTTTTAAATGAATGTTTAATGAATTCAGTGTATCTGTGGTGCTAAAATTGTGAAAACTAAACTGCAGCAGTTTTGCAATCTTGACAGAAAACTCAGTATAGTTGAGTTGTGTAACGACACATAGCCTACATTAGTAAAACAGAACAATAACAACTTTGGCTTTGCAGCCATGTGACCATTATGTGACACATTGGTAAGCCAGTGTTGTAAAAGTCTTTGGTTCACATAAAATAGAAATACAAAATGCATGTGTGGCTTCATTATATAAAAAACAAAACAACAACAACAACAACAACACTGTTTATTAAAGTTTTGAAAGGTCTAAAAGTAAATGTCAGTTTTATTTTACTTAACATTTTTAAAACTACCATATTTGTCAGGCATAATGTTGAAAGCTATAAGATATGTATAAAATAGCTCGCCTCTCACACATCGATCATGATGGCCGACGTGTTAATGTCAGTGCAGCCAGGTGTACTTGGTCACTTTAGCAAAACAAAACTGATTAATTTTTGTTATAAAAAAGGCATACAGTTTGTTTAATATCCGGGGCGGGGAGTAGATCTAATGTAACTTTCCCACAGGGAAAATCAAAAGGTATAAACAACATTTAACATTTACCAACTATTCTTTATCGGCATTTGAAGGCAAAACACCATTTCAGGTGAAAGATCGGGAAAAAAACAACCATTCACACGATTCCGTTTGTCAGGTGACCACTAGGCACATGACTTGGAACGATCCGCCCGCATTTTAATGGCTCGGAAGAGTGACACTTTATTTGTCCAATCAGCATACGAGCTACCGGGTGGCTGCCCAATTACACGCGAGTGTCGATCTTAGGTGGGCGTTTCATCGAGAGGGGAAACATAAGAGACTGAAGATTTAAAGGAGAATCCATAATAAGTTTGCTCTCATCCATATCTAGTATAACGAGGTTTTATGTTTGTCCTCTCAGCATTTATTTTATGCTGATTATATTACTAATAATCAGCCAGGTTATATTTTAACGGGGTTGGGGAGGGGGGTCAACATGTCGATCCAGTACGAGGCACCGCTGGCTGACAGCTACGGGGTGGCGGACTCGTTTCCTAAAGATTTTGGATATGGAGAAGAGGAGGGAGACATTGAGGACAGTCCTAGTCCCTCTGACAGCAAACCGAGGATTCTTCTGATGGGATTAAGGAGGAGCGGAAAGTCATCTATCCAAAAGGTAGGAGGAACATATTTTATTTAGACAGTGTAACTTACGTTCTTTCCCCCCTGTTGACTTCTCAGCCGAGCGAGTTAGAACCGGGTCAGAGCAGCCGAGCTGTCACAGCCGTTACTAACCTACGTTATTTCTTAAGCAGCGGTGGACTTGGTTGCCACACAGGCCTAATACAGCACATTCAGACAGCTGGCTAGGAATATGTAGCAGATGTCCTATATTCATGTTGTGATCACTCACCCGGCATTGATGTGGCAGTAAGTTACGTGATTTCATATCAAAACCCGAAATGCTTATTCATACATTCAGCATCCCCCACAACCTCTCAACATCGACGATGTAGTGTAGATCATACGAACAGTAGTTAATGGGTTACAGTTAGCTAATTTCTGTCCATGAATTTTAATTTCTTCGTTTTACAATTTTTGCGCATTAAGCCTATTAATTGGGTATATGGCAAGTTGTATTGTACAGTACATGGAGCGGGCACCCTTGTGTGGGCGCTTCCATGGTGACGTCACATGACCAGCTGTTTCATGCAAGTACACTACTGATAATAACACAATTTTAATATTATGTTCATCTTATATAGCATTTTCAGCCAGTGCTAAGCGCTTTAAAAACAATTCTAAATGTACCAAACTGTATTACAACAAACCATGTTTAAACAAGCTGTTTCATTTGGTTTGTTGACTTCCTACAACTTCCACACTACTAAATCAATACTAACACATGTCAGTCTAATACTAATACTAACACTAACACATGACAGTCACAACTTAATTAGCACTCCTGGAGAAAAAAAAAAAAAAACATTTGTGAAACAGCAGCATCTTTCATCCACGCCATTAAGTGTCAGCAGTGAGCAAAATATACAATAACTTTCAAGGTATAAGAAAGGGTGTTATATCCATAAGAAATCTGTGAAATGATGATTCATAACAGCAGAACTTCATTTAAGCACCATTAGGTTCTAAATAGAAAGTGTGTGAGCACAGCATACTGCTGTTATGTTTACTTTGTGGCAAACCTGACTTTTGTTTTTTAGTGTCGAGCGACAGATGAAATCAGAATTTAAACTTGTATCACTATTTAAAAATAGAAAATCCTTTCAAAAATTGTATGTAGTTCAATTATATCTTTTTTTTCTACTTCTTTTTCTCATTATTTCGCACAATTGGTGACCGTATAATGTCCAAAACGATTTGTACTAATGATACTGGGGCTACTAAAATAAATAGAAAATGTGTAAGCTTTTTGCTAAAAGAGTGCAACCTTTAGGTACCCATGATTCCCCTGGCTTTACAATATAAGAATTTGAATCTGAGGCCTCTGATACATAAGCCTTGCCATCAGTAAGCTCCTCATGAAGCATGTGACTGGGCTTTTAGTTTGATTTCACAACTGGTTGACTTTATGTCCTTGTGGAGAGGAGACAGAGTACTTTGAGAATGCTTTAAATGTATTAAATGTCTTTTATCAGGTGGTGTTTCATAAGATGTCCCCCAACGAGACCCTCTTTTTGGAGAGCACCAACAAGATATACAAAGATGACATCTCCAGCAGTTCCTTTGTCAACTTCCAGATCTGGGACTTCCCTGGACAAGTGGATTTTTTTGATCCTACCTTTGACTACGAGATGATTTTCAGAGGAACTGGGGCCTTGATATTTGTCATCGATGCACAGGTGAAACTGAAAATTCAATGCATTGACTCTAATTACTATACACACCCATACAACATAGTTGTGTCATTAATTCAAGATGACTGGATTCTTTTGTGAAACATTGTAGTTACAAATACTGCCCAGTTATTTTTTGTTGGTATAATATCTAGTAGAGCTGTACACTTAATCTTTAAAATATCACTTTCTCAATTCAAACATTCACATGGTCTCATTCCTAAATGACAACATTTTGCCTGTGTCTAATAAACCTTTGACCAAAATCAGACTAGAACATTAAAATGTTCGGCAGCAGTGCCGCTGACCCAGGGAGAGCGGTTGTAATGTATAGGTATTAAACGATTTCACAAACAGTTTTTTCAAAATAGTCAAACACACAGTATTGTTATTTCTGTGGTACAGATATTCATATTATTACTGAAGAACTGTAATGAAAGTTTATATTTTTGATATAAACACTGTCTACGGAAGAGTGGACAAAGTTATCTTTTAATTGTAACTTGTCACTTTAAAAGACGATTACATTGTGACAACTGACAAGTGACTGTTAAAAATGTATTTGTCATTGAATCATTCATTTAAGAGATTTGTTTAAAAAGTGAAGTATTTATGATTGAGTCATTGAATCATTCAGTTAAACAGTTTTCTTTTTTATATAATTCATTCAGAATAATTAAACATTTTAAATAGACTGCAGAAATTATTGCAACATTGTTCAGAACCTCTAGTATTTTTTTGTTCAGAATTGTGATTTCTGTTTGAAACAACAACAAAAGAAAATCATGATTCTCAATTTATCCAGAATCATGCAGCTCTAGATTTAAAATATATATATAGATATATTTCTACCTTGATAAAATTGAGCTTCTCCTCAGTAGTTTGTTTACATTTCTAAAATAAAGTAATTTTAAAACAAATTAATCAAAAAGTTGTTATTGCCAAATGAAGCATGACTTTTTTTCCCCCTGTAGAATCCCCTTTCCCATGTATCCAATCGAGAAGCTGTTGTAAATATTGTGTTAAACTGCAGTTGAAATGGATTAATGGTTGTAAATGGTTAGATTATAAATCTTGGCTTGGAGTCCAGACATTCTTGTTTCATTTCATTGAATGTTGCTTGTCATTTAGGCTTGGCTCATTTTATCACTTTGGCTTAAGGTAAAAAAAAGGCACAAGATTGACTCTTTGTTTCTGCTGATACAGAGAAGTCAGTATCTTATCTCAACACTTCAGTATTTCTTCTAGCCGAAAGTTGTTTTGAAAGGATATGGTTGATTAGATTGCAGATTAGCAAACCCCATAACAAAATGTGTTGTCAAGAACATTCTTTTCTTCTGCTTTTTAGAGGAGACTGATATGTTTTTGGCATATTTCTTTTGTATTTCTGCATTCTTTTATTTTTTAAGTATGTAAAATGTAATTTTCAATGTGTTTGGTAGCCTCAAGTATAGCTTTTTCTCTAAACCTAGTCTTCCACATAGTAGATTGCCGACTCATACTATTTTGCATTTTTTCTCTCAAAGGATGACTACATGGAGGCCCTTGGTCGACTCCACCTAACAGTATCACGAGCCTACAGAGTCAACCCGGAGATCAACTTTGAAGTGTTCATCCATAAAGTAGACGGCCTGTCTGATGACCATAAGATTGAGACCCAGAGGGATATACACCAGAGGGCTAATGATGACCTGGCAGATGCTAGTTTAGAGAAACTTCATCTCAGGTAACTTTTTTGCATTTTATTTCTGGTGCTGTTTATTAATTAAGGATGTGTTCACATTTGGCATGTTTGAATCTATTTGGCAAACAAGTCTATTTGCTTGTATCAATCTCAAAATGGCATCTTCAGATGCTCTGATCACCTCAGTAAAAAAAAAAGAAAGAGTTCTCATAATATTTGGTTGCTGTTTATTTTACTGTAGTTTTTGGGTACCAATAAGGTCATGTGGATGACTGGATTTTAGTATCCAGTAAGCACTTAGACAAATGCATTTACATGCTAAAGCCATACTAGGAAAGCAAGAAGGTTGTTCTTCTTCAGATCTGTTCGGTACAGCAAGTCAAGCATACAGTTTAAGGGGCTTTAGTGGTCTGGTCAGAGCTACATAAACAACAGGGCAAGGGTGAATTGTAAGCTTACTTCAAGAATGTTGTGCTAGTATGCTTGCAATTCACCCTTGCCTGTTGTTGTTTACAAAGCAGTGACCGCTCAAGCACCTTAAACTACACGTACCATTCAAGTAATAGTGTTGCTCATTTTTACAAGTAATTGCGTGGCTCATTATATTTTCAGAAGAGAACTTTGCACATCAGACTAGTGTAAAGCCGTCTAAGTCGATCAAATGGCGTTACTCGATTAGAGGTAAAGGTGTCACGCGTCTTCCGTCGTTTCTCACGACAAAGGGATTTTTAATTAAATGCAATACATTTTATCTCATGTATTAACTCGTTATTTCATCTGACTCTATGAATTAAACGTTTTTTTCAATGATATCTGAGTATGATTAAATGTACTTTATGTTTGACTATTCCTTATCTCTAATGAAAATAAAATCGATGTCTGGCTTACTGGGTGCAGAAGTTGATTTACATGGTACCATTTGCTAACAGGGGAAATTAGCATTAGCATAAGAGTTCACACCTTCTGAGAGCAGGAGGGTTTACCCATACACCCTCCTTTGTGTGTATGTTACTTAAAAACCTTATTACCTTTTGTTTTAATTATTTGGAAATAGGACACTTGTACCAGTTGCACTTGTAGACATTTCAAATAATACTAAACACATGTATAAAGCTGTATGATAGTTGTTCAAATTAAAACCAAATAGATATGTGAGTTTGGGTGATGTCTGCATGAGTGGGGGATGCGCAGAAGAAGTGTTTGTGAGAGTGTGCTTTAATTTAAAGTGTGTTTTAATCGTGTAGTGGATTTAACTGTTCGCCACGTGCACATATGCATGTGAGATTGCAGTTGTTGGAGTGAATGTTATGAGAAACGTTTAACTTCCCTGCAATTTTGTTTGAATAGTTGTGCCGTTTAAACATTTGCAACTAGATCTTATCTGTGCCAGATAATGAACACCAATAAAATCTTAATTGGTTCACTGTGTAAATGCGGTTAAGTGACTTTTACCAGGACCATTAATGCGAACCTAAGAAAAGCATTACATTGCATTTGGATCACTGTGTTAATGATTGGTGAAATGAAAACTAGGTATATTAGCTGTATTAAATCTGTCGGATGTTTAGTATTTCATTCCGTCTAAGGATTTTTTTTTTCTCTCTGCAGTTTTTACTTGACCAGTATATACGATCACTCCATCTTCGAGGCCTTCAGTAAAGTTGTCCAGAAGCTCATCCCTCAGCTTCCCACACTGGAGAACCTTCTCAACATCTTTATATCTGTATGTGTCTCTACCTCAAGACCCTTATGTTTCTTGATGGTTGCACCTTAATGAATTTCCAGTCCCTCTTTGGTCACTACCTTACTGTCGTTATGAAGAATATATAGTGTTGTTGTTGCAGTGGAAATAGCTCTCCATCTCCAATCCAGTCATGCTCATGCATGTTTTATTATGCTCTCAATGCTGTAAGATCCCATTTCAAACCCTGCAAGGCATTATGCAATGTGTGTTTTTGTGCTAACAGAATTCAGGGATTGAGAAGGCCTTTCTGTTTGACGTCGTCAGTAAGATTTACATCGCCACTGACAGTTCACCGGTGGACATGCAGTCCTACGAGCTCTGCTGCGACATGATTGATGTGGTCATCGACGTCTCCTGTATTTACGGGTCAGACTTTGTATATGATTTCTATTTGCATATCTATCTGTCCATCCATACATACGTGGAAAAAAAAATTACTTTTTCTCTGAAGAAATGGAGCTCAACATTATTTTTAGCGTGCTTTGTATCAGTTCTGCATAGTGAGAGCTTGTTTTGATTGTTTAGATTAAAGGAGGATGGCAGTGGCAGTGCATATGATAAGGAGTCTATGGCCATCATCAAACTCAACAACACCACAGTGCTGTACCTGAAAGAGGTCACCAGGTTCCTTGCTCTGGTCTGCATCCTGAGAGAAGAGAGCTTTGAGCGTAAAGGTACACCACAGCAAAACAGTTGTACTGGTGGATTATATTTTAGTGGCAGCTCTTCGGTTATTTTTAATTCTCCTTTTTGTGCCACAGGATTGATAGACTACAATTTCCACTGTTTCCGGAAAGCCATTCATGAAGTGTTCGAAGTGGGTGTTTCCACTTCAAGGACAAGCAGCCAGCCAACTGGCACCCCTCTCATGAAGACTGTTGCCTTAAACGGAACCCCCAGGAGCACTGTGTAGATAGATGGCAATAAAGACAATGATAAAAAACTGCGGAGATGATGGAAAAGGTAATAAGAAGTCAAGATGGGCTGCATTCTGAGTATGCTGACCATTACTGCTCCCAAAAGCTTTATAAACGGAAGCAAAAGAGTTTAAAAGAGTCATTGAAATAAACTTGCTGCAGTGGGTGGGGCAGAAATGTAACTTGGGTAAGCTTGCAAAGCTAAGCTACAGATGGATGGAAGGAAGGGAAGAGGCACAAAAGAAGGTGGAACACTTTTTTTGTGACTAAAAGGCATTAACAAACGGTTCCTCAGGAGAACAAGTAACAAAGTGCAAGTCACTGAGGAAAAAACAAAAGCACATCAAGAAACCTCTCACCCCGTCAGGCCAAACTGTCTGACAACTTGGATGAATGCTGTATGATATGCTGCTGGTCACTTAACACCGTAGCCAAGTTTAAATACAACCCTGGTTTACTCCTCAACACGTGAATGTTGCAGACTTCTGGGAAACTTTGTGGTGCACAAAATGTACGAGAATACTTCTAAAGCCTTATGTAGAGTTTGCCTGTCTGATGCAAGCCCCTCGTGCACACATGCACACACGGTCACCTAAACAACCCATGTATTGCGTATGAAAGGTTACTAAAGGGATTGCAATGTGGATTTTGTCTTTTGTGTGTGTGTGTGTGTGTACATGTAAATGTAATTGTATGTATTCAGTGGAGAGGGTGGGTGGGTGTGTGTTGCATATGCACTGGTTCAGGGCCCAAAGTTATTACAAAGTCACACATGGGAGAGCGTTTGAGATCTGAAGACTGAGGAAAAAGTTGTACCGTTCCATTTGACCTCTAGGACACTGTGATTGCACTTACCTTAGATGTCGTCAGGGATCCTAACTAACAAAATTCAAACTGGTATGCTGTACTGTTACTCTCCCAGTTACGTCATGGCATCCTTGGCATGTAGCTCATGCAATCTGAGGACATTGTAGAACGAACCTTAATATCTTTCATTAGGGTTCTGAGGTGCCAATGCAGTTGTGCTCACATTTATAACTCACTAATCTTTGCTTTCACTCTGATCACCAATCACCATGATGATGTTTTTGATTCGGAGAAAATCTGCTGTAAGATATTAAGGAACGCCGAAGTGACGGGACATTTGAATCAGTTAAATCCATTCCAAGCATGTCCGTAGAGATGCCTCACATTATCTTGCAATCAGCTCTGTCATTTATAATTTAATGCAAACTAAATGAAATATGAAGAACACGAACCAATTGATCTTTAAGCCTTCTTGTGATTCTTGTTTTTAAGACTACACACAGGACACAAATTAGTTCTGTCTTGCGTTTTGCCAAAGGTGTTATCATTCACAAATAAAAACATGTACACACCGGAAACAGTATTCATGTTCTGTCTTTGACTTGGCCACACATACAAGATGGACATAATTGTAATTATATGATTAATTTCAACCTGTACCTAAGAAGCTTAGGACAGTTGCTCAAGTGGGAAAAAATTAAACATTTTTCAAAGAACAGAGTATTCCAGGTAGCAAGTTATATGACATACCTGGGTATGTTTAAGAGTAAGCGGATAACCTCAACATTCGGTTCCAAAACGGAGGTAACTTTCAGGGTATGTTCAGGGTCCATTGATGGAACCCACATTCCCATTAAAGCGTCAATGAAGGAGACTATGCTAATAGTAAGTCAATCCATAGCATCAATGTGCAGGTGACAATAGATTTTTTTGGGTGCTAAATGTTTAAACCATAAAATAAACCTCACTACTGGACCCCACTTACTAGTAATATGATGCAGTCATCATTAATGTTGAAGCCAAATGGCAAGGGTCTTATTATTATTTATTTATTTTTATTATGTTTTTTTATGTATAGGAATAATGGGCTTAACAGTCTTAATAAATTAAAACCTCCAACTCAGTTTAACCGTATGTAATTCGCTGTTTTTCTCCCTTAGATTCTATGGTGACTCCTAAAATCGACGATCCATTGACAATGTCTTTATGTAGCTACTCGCGCGATTAATTAACTCAAAGCTTTGTTTTGAAACCGACATGGCCTATCCAGAGTAAGGAACCAAAAGTTTAATGTTTATCTGACGGTAAGTTATAACCTTGCTTTCTGGAACACAACCCAGTTCATCCAAAAATGAAAATAGCTTTCATATTACAAGCAATGTCAAGGATATGGTTTTGACTTGAGGGAAATTCACAAACTGGTAAAATGTAGGCTATGCCTTGAGTTGAATGAAACGTGTTTCAAATAACGTTATAGCCGAGTCTGACATTTAGCTCCATAATGACGAAAAACACTATACGTCCATATGATTCTTATTAAATATTCGAAGTAGGCCTGGCCTAATATAAAATCTTTGTGCGCCGAACAGACTAAAATTTATGTCCTAAATATTGAGAGAAAATCTTGACATCCGCCAATCCTCGAGTCGAATTAGAGTTCACACAACTCGTTACAGTCAACGTAAATAATTATTAATAAGTAAAAATAAGTTAAAATTTTTTGTAACAAAGCTGCCACTCAAGTGAAATATAGGCTACTTTTTCTAAAATTCCTTTTTTTATGTCTGGAGCAACATGGTGAATAAACGCTGACTTAATGTTCATTAAGACTCAACTTAACGAGTTGTGTCATTTAGTTTTAAATGAATTAACGTTATGTATAAAAGGTTTGCCTTTCATTCTAAGCGGATCATTTTCTTTTGAATCAAATTTTTGACAGAACGGGGGCGCCAGAGCACTGCAATTAAACTTATTAAACTGTCCCAACAAAATCGGCTGGATAGGAAATGTCATGCATTGTCTACAACTCCAACTACCCTTTCTTCACTAATATTAGATAGTATGCTAGTCAGGTGCTGAGATATGTCCCAGGCATTTGATAGCCTACATCTAACATCCTTTTATATTTTGTTTCCTTCATTTTAGGTCCTTATAAAAAGCATAATTAAAAAATGTTGACCAACACTGTAAATAGTTTAATAATTAGGGTTTAATAATCTTTGTATATCTTTGAGTGTTAAAACTTAGTTCAGTTCTATGAGAAGCCTAACACTGGCAACACCATTACTTGAGCGGTCTTGTTAAATACGAGCTTGTTGAAAAACGCAGTAATATCACAAGCCAATAAAAGCAGATAGGCCTACGGCTTGCAACTACTGTCACAACAACTCATTATAAAGAACCCACATTAACTCAATTTACTGCCAATAAAACACTGACAGCATTTCTGTCCACTTCATTAAGCTTCTAATTTCTTGTAAATATTTTGCATTAATTCCTTAAATGGCTTTGCGTAGGCTACTGTAGAAACGTTAGCCAAAAAAAGCAGCTCTTCATGCAACTTGTGAGAGAATAATTAAACAATTCTGGTTGATTAAGGGTCAGAATTACGTTTAAGAAAAATATAGTATCCACCATATTCCTATATTGACCAGTAGACCTACCCTAGAAACATGCATAGACCTAGGCATGACTTGATACATTTTTGTATGATAAGCAGTCTCATACTTGCAATTATTCTGAAGTACTTAATATAAGCATTATGTATAACGAAATTATGTTTAAGTTGTGTTAGTCTATCTTTTTAACAGGAATATGTGAGTAACAGTTGTGTTAGGCTATCTAATTTAACAGTATATCTACTTTACCATATCTACAGTAATATGTGATGTCCATTAAACATTAGAGGCTTTCAGAATTAATAAATTATGTGCTTTTTTGTTTGTTTTAATTCCAAGTTATCACAGCTGTTGCATAACGACTGCAGTAGGATTTTTTGCTCATTTATTCGAAAAAGTCCAAATTAAGTGGATTTCTAAATATCTTTATAAATAATGCACTAATAATCTTAAAAATGAAAACGTTAAAAATTAGTAATAATAAATATTTTTGTGTCATCTTTAAGCTTTTAACATGGCACAATAATGTATGATTCAAATGTAGGCTATTATTTAGATTTTCTGAAACAAGTGTTTGAAGAGAATCTCTTGATAATGCTGTTTGAATCCACTAGATGTCGCCAATGCTTTTGAATTAGACTGGAACAATTCTCTCTCTCTCTCTCTCTCTCTCTCTCTCTCTCTCTCT
>JAOTRC010000008.1:10512228-10528617 GCA_027497675.1 Cyprinella lutrensis | reverse complement strand
CTACCTGTGCATTAAAGGGTTTTACTGCACACCTTCCAGCCAATCAGAATCGAGTATTTAAACAGCCCGTGGTATAAGTAATTATAATGAATGGGTGACTAACAGCTTTAGTTCTGGTCCGTTTCTCAATTGATTTGTATGGACCTCATTTATGAAATTTGAAAGCGCATTTCCCATTCATTCCCACATGAGGGTGAGTAAATGATGCTAGAATTAAATGTTTAATTTAAATTTCACTTGTAATCTTATAATAAATCCATGCTTCCTCTCACTGGAGGTTTTTGAGTCTAGACTCCAGAGTTGTTCCAGAAATTAAAGTGTATTTGTCCAAGGTTTAAAAAAGGTTATTTCACCCAAACATGTAAATTATGTCATTAATTACTCACCCTCATTTCATTCCAAACCAGAAAGACTTTTATTTATCTATTTTTTTTATTAAATCTGAGCGATTTTTGTTCCTCCATTGACAGGCTACACAACTACCACTTGTGAACTGAGCCATTTAGTCCAATATTTCTGAATAGAATTAATCGCTTTATATGATAAACGGACTGAATTTACGCTTTTATAAATAAACATTGATCAGGGAACAAAAACAGAAGCTCAACCGAACCTGTTTAATGCCTGAGAATTAAATTTGTGAGAATTAATTTGTGAATAAAAGCCTAAAATAAATCTGTTCATCATATAAAACGATCGAATCCCCTTCGAATATTTGGACTAAACCCCTTGATTCATATGGATTAGTTTTACGATCTGTTAATGAACTTTTTTAAGACGTCAAACTGGTAGTTGCGTAGCTGTCAATGGTGGCACAGAAATCTCATTAAAATAATTAAAGTCTTACTGGTTTGGAAAGAGATGGTTGATGTTGTACTCTCCCTTTAACAGAAGCTGATTACCTGTGTGTTTACAATTGAAACGCAGAATGAACGGCTCTCGAGAGAAAGCGTCCTCGTCGCCCACTTGATTGTCTTCATATTGGTACGTGTCGACCAGCTCAGCCTCGTCTTCTCTAGTAGATATGAACCAAATCGTTTTGTTAGTGCCATAAGAATGACTGTTCTTAATTAAACATCTTAGTTCTGATTCAATTAAAGGAGTAGTTCACTTAAAAAAAACCTTTGGTGATAATTTACTCACCCCCATGTCATCCAAGATGTCCACGTTTTTCTTTCTTCATTTGAAAAGAAATTAAGGTTTTTGATGAAAACATTCCAGCATTTTTCGCCACATAATGGACTTCAATGGGAACCAAACGGTTCAAGGTCCAAAAGACATTTTCATCAAAATTAACGAATCATTTTTCGAGTCAATTCGTTCGTTGAATGAACCAAATGACACGAAAAAAGATTCATTCATTTTGATGAACAAGTTCGAACAGGAGAGTCACGAACGCGCATCACAGAACAGAGCAAAGGCCAGCATTTGAGCTTATAAAACTTAAACTTTGTTATTTATTTATTGAATGAGCGCTCGTTTCGCTAGATAAGACCCTTATTCATCGTCTGGAATCGTTTAAAGCCCTTTGAAGCTGCACTGAAACTCTCATTTGGAACTTGAACCATTTGGTTCCCACTGAATCCTCCATTATATGGAGAAAATCCTGGAATGTTTTCATCAAAAACCTTAATTTCTTTTCGACTGAAGAACAAAAGACATGGACGTCTTGGATAACATGGGGGTAGGTAATTAAATTATCAGCAAAAGTTTTTTTTAAAGTGAACTACTCCTTTAAATTCTGTCTATTTGTCTAATAGCATTATTGTATGGCTGCAGAAGACTTGGGACATAAAGCATGTTGTATAGACTAAAGAGCCTTTTGTAGCTTAACATTCGGTCTCTCATGAACTGCTGTTGTATGGAAAAGATCTGTGGAAATCCACAAAACAAAATAATAGCATCAAAATTTGGGATAAACATGAGTCAATAATGACAAAATTGTTTATCTAAATCAATTTGTCTGAACTGTTTCTTTAAGAAATGTCATACAGGCCTTTTTTGGAGCTGTCTATGGTGCTGATGTCAGTGGGAACATTTGATGGTGCTGACTGGACAGCTCTGGAAAGCCAAAAATTGCTACATCCACAAATAAATCGAATAGGGCCAAATTGTTGTTAGCCAAATGACTGAGCGGGATAGAGCAAGAACAGTGGCCTATAACAAACGCATTATTAAACTGCAGACTTAGGATTACAGGAAACTTATAATGTAGATTAAAATCATGAAGCACATTCATCTTATTGGTACAATCACCAGTGTTAAGAAGACCCGAGAGAACCAACTCTGTAATATAAAGCAGTTCGCATCACGTGACACATGCAGGATGTCTGTAATTTGATAATATTGAAGCAGAACCAGCTCAGATAAATCTTTGCAATAATGTCAGACGCAATTGTGAAAACCTTGTTCATCTCTCTTTTACACACAGCGTGACAATGGCTCGTGAATTACGTGCCCGTGAAAGTGGCGTGAAATCGCTCAAGTGTTGTAATTAATAAAAGCCCTAAAACCTGATAAACTGCAGCTTAATGATTACACGACTAATTATGGAGGGCGGATAAAAGACATCACGGTGCTGCACAGACCCGATAACCCTTTAAACAAGCCGTCTTCATCCTTGCCGGCGCACTCTCAATATTAACTGCGTGAAATATCACATGAAAAGGAAGGAAAGGAGGGGAGTGGTGGAATTAGCTGGGTTGTATAAGCAATTATAGGGGCATGGTATGTAGCTAAGCACACTAATAGGTATGTAGAGGAGGCATTATTCAATTAAAGTGGCGAGATACAGTGCAAAGGAACAGAGATGCGGTGACAGCGCCGGTGTCTTCTCCTTATGAAACAACCTATTTAAGCTAAATCAACTCCCACTTAAGAACAGCTGTAATAAGCACGGAAGAGACGCGCGGTGGCCCGCGGGGCCCCATCCGTCATGCTGTAATACCCAATCAAAATGAGTGATGACACCTTGCACTGTGCCTGCTGCATCCCCTTACCCTGCTCTTTCTCGGCGCCCAGTTCCTGCTTGAACGCCGTACTTTTTTGAACGTGTTCTCAGAAGTCAGTGTCGGGTCCCAAGTGCTCACATGAATCAGCAACTCTGGTATATAAATTCAGCTTTCCGGTAATGCTGAAACCGAAAGTCATCTCTTTTGAGGAATGCTGTGTCTCACCGGTTATAAAAAGCAGGTTTATTTCTGTGACTGTATTGTGACCCGTCTAATGTCTGCTCTAGAGGGAGAATTGATGGCTGTCCGTCAAAAACCTGTGAAACAAAATCACGTTCTTCGCTTTTGTGGAAAAATTTTGCGAGTTACTGTTACGTTCTGAATGAATTAATGTTTTTGAATGAATCGTTTGAAAGAATTGTTTAGCGAATCCCAGCTGAAGACAATAGGTGTGTTCGATTTAAAACTACGCTGTGCAGACAGATCGGTGTGGGCTATGACAAAGTACCAAAAGAATGATTAGAGGCCAGACAGATCCGTATGTTTTTCGAATCGCTCTTGTGATACTTTGATGTACACTGATCGGTCTGCGCAACGCTGCTTCAAGTTAAACACACCTAGTCACTTGTTTAGTTTCTGAAATCTGTGTTTTTGAACAAATCTTTTTAATTTATTGATTTAATGACTCGTTTATAAAATTTGTTTCCACTTGTTTCCTCTTTGAATGAATCAGTAATTCGAATGAATTGCTTCATTGAATGTTTCAATCAATTTTGTTTAGCTTCTGAATGAATCATGTTTCAGAACCAATCGCTTGAGTGAACAATTCAATGACTCACTCATAAAGACAGTCACTGGTTGTCACCAGTGTTGAGAAAGTTCACTTTCTACATGAACTAGTTCAAATTTCAGTTCTCACATTTTAAAATTCATAGTTCATACTTCATAGTTCTTTTTTTCCATATGTTGCAAGCTTTTTTATTTTATTTTATATATTATTGCCACACCCCATTTACAACCACAGACAACAATTATTTTATCGATGCACAAAAATGTAAGACTTTTTCCCACCCTCACCGACCTCGTCATAAATTCGTTTAAATGATCAAACGACGCCTCCTCGCTCACTGCTTTGTCGACGGCGGTCGCAGTGTGACACTGGTGTCTTGGGTCTATAGAAATCTGGCACCCTATTGTCCGAAGTTAACCTGAGAAAGCGTGTGTTCACAGACTCCAGAATGAACGTGTTCACAGTAATATGGTATGTTCATTTCACGTTCGCCCAAAATTGTTGTCACTTACTAGTGGAAGAATAGAAAGAGTCAGTGAAAAATCCACACTACTTATACAGACTGACAGCCTGTTTGGAACATGCAAGAACTTTTGTATAAATGAACTTAATTTTAATAAAGAAAAAGCACAGCGAAACTTAAATATTTCTGATTAACTCAGAAAAGCAGCAGATATGAAATTAAGCTCATCTCGAGTGTTCAAAGAAGATTCAAAGAACTGTTTGACTTCTCTAATTTTCTTGTTTGTTTTTGCCTCCACCCCCTGCCTCCCACTCTCTCTTTCTCCTTCCTCCCTACTTCTTTCTTTCTTTCTTTCTTTCTTTCTTTCTTTCTTTCTTTCTTTCTTTCTTTCTTTCTTTCTTTCTTTCTTTCTTTCTCTCTCCTCATCAGTGCGTTGTGCTCAGTAATGACTCCCACTGTGGCAGCGGTGCCCCTTTAAGGCTGGGCCCCCCTCCCCATGCATTATTCATCAAAATCAAATAAGGGAACAACAGGAGCAAGAGACATGGTGCATGCCACTTCCTCCTCAACTCCCCAAGGTGCCCCCAGCCTGCTGGCCCATCTCTCCCCCTCTCTCCACCATGGCCTAGGGGTTTTGGGGACCAACTTGGCACCCCTTTCATGGTTAATTCTATGGACAAGACTTTTCTCTACCAATCCTGCCCTCTTCCTCATCTCATTCACATCTGTTACACACCTCAAAGGTGCACTTTTCCTCATTAAAAAGTTTTACAGATAAGAAATGAATAGCAGCCTACTTTTTAAAACAGCTGTTTAAAATCATGTCCACATGAGCTGAAGACTCTAGTCAAATCAGCAAGCTGTTTTACTGTACATGTGGCGCTTCAAGGCGGTGGCCATTTTGTATCACATGATTAGTTGAATATTACTTGAATTATCTCAGTATAAATCCCATGTTATTGGACACTTTTGCTTGCAGAATAAATTAATTCTGGCTGATTTATGTATCAGTTAACACTCAGCTTACATTCTTGCCTTTAACGTTCTTCCGAATGTTTACAAATATGCTCGCCTGACCCTTTATGTACTTTGAGTTTAAACCTTATGACAACCAAGTTCCTAAGGTCCATGTGGGATTATGGACATTGAGATTTGGGGGTAAGCCATGTTTAATGTTTGGCCTCAAGTATAGGGGCGACTCGATAAAGTGAGCACATATTTATGTGAGCACTTTATCTTTGTCAGCTCATGCTTTTGCCTTAAGGATTATATTCAAAGTGTGTTGAAAGTGTTGTCAGTGACGTCACAGCTTTCAAGCACAAAACAGTTTGTAGAACTTAGAAGATCCGCTCTAATATTTGCATGAACACGGGAGGGGGTTGATAGACTATCCTGGTGCTGTTGCACAATGCCGGTAACATTGATTACTTCAGAGAGAGAGAGAGAGAGAGAGAGAGAGAGAGAGAGAGAGAGAGAGAGAGAGAGAAGGAGGGAGGGATGATTTGATGAGTGTAGTTATTGTATCCCCTGCTGTTAAAGGCTGGTATGAGAGCTGAACATTACCACCTGGGGCAACCTGAGTTCTCCAATCAATTCAATCTGCTTTAATCTAAACTCACCTACACCTTTAATAACTTTAGCTGTGTTCAGACTCTTTTCAAGGCAATGCTCTTTACACGTAGCTATCTAACATCTTGTGTACTGACATCTTGTATGTGGATATTCAGTCTTAGATTCTTACTTTTCTGAAGAAATTGTGAATGCTGCTTGCTTGTGAAAGTTGGCACCACAATTCCAGGATGTTCTGGGTGGTTGTTTGGGTGTTGTTAGGCCATTGTTATTTAATAATAATAATAATAGTAAAACAGTAAAAAGCGTTGTATAATACATCTGCGATGCTAACATACACCCATTTCCAATGGATGAAGCCTTGGCCCTGAAGAGTGGTCCCCAACCTTCACTGGGTGTTTCGACACTTAACCACAACACCCCTTAGTTGGCGGGTGAGCAGTGACTGGCCAGGTCACTGCCCCTCTCCTCTAGGCTTCCAGCTTGTGTCCTCTTTCTTGTGCCAGAGCCAACTGGAGGCTTTCTCTGATGCTTCTTCCAAGCTACGAACGGCTGCTTTCCTCAAGTGCCCTCTCAATCCAACCTTTGTCAATAGATTCCACAAAGATTGAGTTGGGAATCCTCATCATCCGACTTCCACCATCATCAGCCATGTTGTCCAACCCTTGTCCCGGCTGTCTTGGACAAGTTGCTGGTATTTGGCTTTTTTTCCTCTCTGGAGCTTCCTCACAACCCTCTTCCCATGGCACCGTCAACTCCATGAGTATGATCTTCTTTCCCTCTGGAGACCACATGATGATGTCAGATTTGTGGACAGTACTGCTTCGGGAAGAGGAGTTTCCTCTGGAGATCAACCTACATTTTCCCTCCCTGGGCTGACTGCAGGAGATTCTGCCTGGCTTGTCTGTGGAAAACAGGTCTCTGGCCCTCTTTCACAAAGGCGATGGTGCTCAGCATTGGTCTTGCTTTGGCTGGTTGTTTCTTCCTCCTTTCTTGCTACAGGATATCTGCAAGCACTGCCAATATGTTGTCATGGCTCCACCTGTATCTCCCCTATTTCAATACGATCTTACACCCTGACAGGATGTGTCCCATGATTCCTTCCCACCACACAACCTGCACAGTGGGTCCTCCCTACACCTCTACCTGTGCAAAATGACTGGGGCTGGGAATGTGTCATACACTGTTCGGAGTAGAAAGGAAATACGATATGGCTCCAGCCGCCACATTTCACGACACATTTCACATTTCATGACCACTGCTGGAAATGTGCTGTTCCTAGACCCTGACTTCCAGGACAAGGGTTTCCGATGTTAATTGCTGTGCTGGCGGCCCACTTACAGGCAACTTTTGTTCTGAATCCTGCTTCGCTGATGAGTTGGTCTTGAGAGTCCCTATATGTCAGGGACAGTCTGCATTTGGTGACGTTAAACTCCTCCACCACTGATGAAAGCGGAAGCGGGAGCTCTGCCCCAAGGATGTAAAACTTGGGGGGGTATTACCAACCATCTTCTAACGTTCTTGTTGAACTTCCTCTCCATTTCTTTCAACAGTTGATAGAAGCATCTCATAGACAGTAAGATGCAACATGAGTCTCGGGAGCAGGCCATGTTGGTAGATCTTGCACTTGCATTTCCCTGACAGTCCAGACTTGTCAATCTTCTTCAGCCATTCTTCAACTTGTTTTCCAGTACTGGAGATGCTGGAAAGGAAGTCATGACAGGGAATCATCATATCACTTTCCAAGGTATCTAATTTGGTTCCCCTGGATGTTCAAGATCACTTCCTTTGAACAAGTGACTTGAACCTTCCAGTTGTTTTGCCCTTTTGGATCACCAGGCTTCTTGATTTCTTGGGCTTGAGGGCTACATTGTGATTGAGTCCCGTGGGACCCAACGCAGATCTTGCAGGAGCGGGCGGTTTGAACTTTGCTGCGGATGGGAATGGGCGGCTAAAAAAACTGATCGGGAGGTAGGCTAGCGACATGATGGAGATGTCAAAAATTTATGTGGAAAAGAACCTCAAACGAGGTATTACAAAACCTAAGCAAGGTAAGTCTGACATTTATGTGTGTTTTGTCTTTCTGTGTTCTCCGAGGCTAGCTGCTTTCAGACATGCTTTCTGCACATTAACTCCAGGACCAATAAAGCCTATGACGGAATACTTCAATAGCTAAAATCAACCCCATGAATCTCTTCAATAATAGCAATACAGATATGTGTTTTTTCCTGCGGAACGGGAGAAGACACAAAATCAATGCATCTCTCTTATAGCTACTTTTAACTTGTAGTGTAGCTAACTACTTTTCCAAAAGGTTAGCTTGACTGTAGTTTAACTAACTTACAAATAGCTTGTAGATTGTCAAACTACAGCTTCAGAGTAACATTTTACATGTCTTTACTGTCACGTTTGACAAATTAAAAGAGAAAACAATTATTTTAAATTGTAATAATATTCCACAATATTAATGTTTTACTGTATTTTTGATCACATCAATGCAGCCTTGGTGAGCATGAGAGATATTTCCAAAAACCTTAAAAAAAAATATTTGTTTCCAAAACAGCTACTTTATAGTTGATTGGTTGCCCTCCCTCTTCAAACACATCAGTTAAATATCAGTTGGTAGAGGATGAGTTATGTGCTGATTTTGAATACTTAAATAAGTGATTCATTCAGATCTCTACGCCTGAGTATGAGCAGTAGTAATAATGCTTACTATTGTTTTCCCCCCAACTATATTCCAGGTGGGCTACTAAATTCAAGACAAGCCAAACTGTTACAGTTTCTCAAGGCTCCTCACCTGAGTTGGATGTTCTGGGTCACGCACTGAGTTAAGCATCCTCGCAGATACAGCTCTGTATATGCAGCCCCATAGGCAGGGTGTGGGCTATAAGTGGAGCAGAATTGGGTTAAGATGATGACAGTGGCTTAGACTGAGTGATGTGATGGGTCTGTCACCAGGCTAATCTGACTCTAATGGGTCTGACCTGTACAGGACCCATCTGGCCCCCAGGACCCCTCTGATTGGCTCTATTTATTATGGGCTAGAGGGACGGGGACGGTTTGCATAGTTATTCCACTTTCAGGTCCAATTCCTAGAGTCCTGATGAGCTGTGCCCTCCACCGCCTCCTTGTTTCTCCTTCGCTCTTCTCTCCTCAACACCTTTCTCATCATCTTTTGTTTCTTCCTAATGGTTCAATTAAAGAGGTTAATTTCGAGACGGCCCTCCTCAAATCAGCTCTCATCACCTTCCCCTCTTCAGCCTCCTGACCGCAGCACCCAGCCTGCATTTATTATTCATCCCAATCAAATAAGAGCAAAGGCGGGCTGGAGCAAGCTGCTTTTCTCCCCGCTCCCCCTCCATCCCGCCATCTCTCCTCTTCGCTCTATCCTTTCCTCTTTGGAAGAATTGCCTTTTATTGAGTGAGTCGGCACGCACTCTCGCACGCGCTCACACACACACACACACACACACACACACGGACCCCCCAGCTTCCCACAGCCCTTCCCTTTCCTGGAAAATGAGCAATTCTCTCATTGTAATAACGCGCCTCTGTCATCGGCCCATTATCGGCATGATAAAAGATGAAATATTCGCGGCGGCTGGCCTCCTAACCTGATCTGGGCGCGATATTGGAGCTTTGGAAAATGAGTTTTATCTGCTTTAATATACTCCTTGGCAGACTGACCCTTGAAATTAAACATTATTACAGAGCGGATATTTAAAAAACCGGGGCCACAAATTACATCAAAATGAAAATATTAAGGAACATTAGGAATATATCAAGTGGCGCCGAGCTAGATGTGGGGAGCGGTGGCAGGGGCGCAGAAGCGTCGCCGGTGTCACGGCAACGGGAGAGGGGAAATAATAACAATTCAGCCAGTGCCGCTGTCATGTGTCGGGATAAACTAATTATCCTCTCCGACACTCTCATCGCCAGGCTTTATTAGGAGACGAGGATCTTGTAGAAGTGTGTGTGAGAGTGCTTTTGTGGAACTCCATCAGGTGTGGAGTTGTTGACACCCTTTCTGCCTTATCTCTTCACTTCTTAAAAACTTTCAGATAGACACAAGGTCCTTGCGCTTCCCAAGTTTGATCTGTTTAGTTGCTGAAGGACGTAAACAAAGTACATGGTGGTTGGATGCGGAACTCGATACCGAGTCTTTCTTCAGCCTTAAAGGTGATTTGTCATTTGGTGATGGGATGATGTGCAATGCAATAAAATCCCCGAGAAAATCCGATTTGAATAGATTTCTGACAGAGAGACTCCTCGGGATGTAGGGATAGAGGGATGAGCGAGTGTTCGGCCTGGAGGACAGAATTAGAAACTTTTACTTTTGGCCAGGCCTGTTTCTTTCTCTCTTATCTCTTGTGGTTGGATCTCCTCATGTAGCACGTGACTTTTGGTGTCGCTTGGTGATAGAAAAACGTTGAATGTGTATTCTGCACAGCACTACCGTCTTGGGGTGGGCATACCCGGATTTGGCTATTATCACACATAGTAAACATCGCAGAGATGTTCACAAGAGTTTGGAGAGCAAAACGATATCAGGCCAAGGGAACCTGCTGTTGAGCCGTCAAGTGAGTGATACGTTGAAGATCTTCCCCAAGTGAGTGATCGCAGAATGCATGAGAGAGCCTGTGATAAGGAGAAGGACAAAATTAGCATTCATTCCAACCAAGGAGAGAAAAATAAAACAGAGAGACCAAATGACTAACTGAAGGAAGACTAACCGCAGGGGTTTGCTACTGGAAGGGGGNNNNGATGCGGTGGAGAAAAATGGATCTCCTTTCCTCCCACTCTTTTTCTTTTTTCTCTCTCTTTCTCTACCCCGCTCAGGCACTTGATTCATTATGCTGATATGCACAGTATTTGCTTCCTGAACTGGGCTCCTTCTTTCCCTCCCCACTCTTATAAAGACACACACACACACACAAAATAGGTGCCGGTGCCATAAATATAGCAAATGACAGAGCCTAGCAGCAGAGCAAGGTCAGCCACAGCCCCTGATGACAGTGCTGTGAGCACTGCAGTGCGTTCTTGTTAGAAATACACACAGATAGCTCATTAGCAAGGGCCCCTGAGGCCCCCAACCTCTTGTACTCACACACACACATAAACGTAATATATATTTCAGTACTGTAAATAAACATACTTACCCTTACGCTAGCAATATAACAGCACAACACAGTAATATGCATACAGAAATATAGCCACAACTTACTTTAATGACTTAATGGCTCGCGCAGACTGACTGAGTGTGAGTGAGATGGAGCAAGAGAGAATCAGGGAGTTTTGATTCGACATGGCCACCACTGTTACTAGATAAGCGTTTTCTCTGTGAGGGTGTCATGTTTACATTGGCACCCAAATACCCTGAAAGGCATTATGTCAGCACACTAATACACACACGCAAACACATTTCTCACTGTCACGGATATATGCCCCCCGGCTGGCAGCCTTTTATTTACCTTTTTCTCAAGACACACATCATTTGCAACTTTTTCTCTTGAACTTTGTAATTCGGTTGTAAATCAAAGCTATCACATTAAACTGCAGTTCAGGTAGGGAAAAAAGTGTTTTTGAAATGATTTTGATCATGATGTTTGCAGATCAAAATAAGCAGCACACTGAGAAATGTGTAATTAAATTTGAGTAAGAACATTCTGATCTTTTACAATTAAATTCAAATGTATTCACTCTATTTTTTTTCTTTTTAATTCTGTTAATTTTCATACAATGAAAGTGAATAGTGACCAGGGCTGTCAAACTTTAAGAGATAGAAGTGGTTCATAAGACTCATGTGATATTTTTTATAGTCTTCTGAGTATGTTAAGCATATGCAAACCTGAATACGAATTGTGAGCAACTTTAATGGCTTAAATTTGAGGTCTTTTTCTTTTTACGTGGCTTCAGAAGACTCTGAACAATCTGTAAAAGTCATATTTGTACTTTTATGGTGCTTTTTTTGTCATTTTTGGAACTTTCTGCTCCAAACATCCTGCTAAATGTCGTTTTTTGTGTTCCCCAGATCAAAGAAAATCAAATAAATTTGGAACAACATGAATATTAGTAAATTATGAATTAAACTATTTACTTGTTTATTAAAACTTAGGTGCTACTTGTAAACTGCTCACATCATGCATTTGTATCATTAAAGAAAACAGATTATGGTAGAGTCTTTACATGTTATTATACCTTTTTTGCCTTATACCTGTTTTTTGGCTATTTTAATTTCTTCATCTGGTTGCAAACAAGGGCTGCTGTAACACACCCATTGAGCAGCTGCCCTCGGGCCACTTTGGCACTGTGTGCAATGTCGGGCACTGAGACTTTTACTCTTTCTCTCACTTTCTCTCTCCCCCTCCCACTCTCTATGGGTGTCAGTCTGGCCCCTGGCCCGTCAGACAGGCAGTGGGGTGTGACGGGCGGCCCAGGCTCCTTCCTCAACCCCCTCCTCTTCTTTATCCTCCTCACCCCACGTGGCCTGGCACCCACCACTGACCATCCGGCGACTCCTGCCAAAGGCTACCTTACACAAAGCCCCTCCTGAAATGTCCTGAATGTCTGTGGCCTCCTGTTCTTTATCACCGAACAATTAAGGTCATATTGGTAATTTAGCTGGGAGTTGGTTAATTTTAGTTTGTGCAGAGATTCAGAACAAATACAATATATTCACTCATCGTTGATAAAACACCTTTTAATTGTGACAAAGAAAGAAAAAGATATATGTTCTTTATGTTGTTGAATGTTGAATAGAAGGAGTTCCTTTGAAAATGCAAACTATTAATATATAATAAGTTATTTAATGATTATGAGTATTACAACTTCTCTTTTTACTCCTCGCTGACTGTGTTAGAATAGTGGTATAACATTTAAATAAATAAAAAGCATTCAAATGTATTCAAAAGTCTATGCTTCAATTAAAATAAGTTGCAGTACTAATGCTATTATACAGTTACTGTTCAAAATATTTGTCAAAGCAATCCCCGTTCACACGGATCTGCAAAACAACTAAAAACGCTGTATTATGGCTGCCAGAGCAGTAGTTGGCAATGTCATTTTGTAAAGAAATTTCTAGACTGAACACTTAATACGCATTTGGATGATGTCACCTTTTTACAAATATGCATTTTTGTAGTTTACACAGAGACAATATATCCACTGTAAAAACAATGAGTAAAATTTACTTAATTTTTTTAAGGCAAGTTTTTAGCACTGATATTTTTTGAGTAAATTTCACACATAGAATTAAGTAAATTTACTTAACTAAGTTAAGTAACAGTAACATAAGAAATTAAGTAAATTTTATTTAGCTAATTAAAGGTTAAGAAATATCTATTTCATTGAATTTTTCTTTTGTACTACATGTCACTCAAATAATATAACATCATTTTAAGTATATGATTTACCCAGACATGTTAAGTTGTTAATAACTTAATAGTGTGTCACCACATCTTCACTTTTGAAGTTAAATGTTTGAACGCAGACCTCAATACTTAGACAATACACAATAACGGTAACATTTGATGGATCGTTTTTGTGTTTGAATGTGTCATTTTAAGAAGAAAATGAACTCCAAGTGTCACAAAATGGCAAGTTTCTATTCCTAACAACAAAAGTAATGATAAAATATACCTCATTAATTATTCAAGGCCCAGTGCATGATGGGAACACCAGGATCAGAAAAGTTGAGTGATTTTACTTAATTTTATAATGCTGATATTTACGCTTTCATTTCTACACAAGGTGAATTGAGTACTACTATAGAATTTACTTTTTCTTATTCTTGCCTGTGCTAACTTTTATCATGTAAATTACTTTTTTTTCTGTAGTATTTACTTCACCACAAAATCATTTTCATCAGTGTAGTTATAGTCTTCAAAAATGCCATTGTTGTGTAAATGAACATCTAAAAGTTTCCGTTTTTAGTTGACAAGTGTCATGTAAACGGCACCTCACTTCAGGGTCTTCAAATAATTGTGGCTGTTAAGATTGGGATAATCAACCTGTCTAACTGCATCCGTTATTCTCACTTGTTAATAGTTATTTCACAGTATGTGTACATTTCTTCTTCTGCCAGTTTCACTTCACAACCCTATTCCCCTGACTACGAATGAAGGTGGAACTCTCTGTCTTTCCCTGGGAGGATGATGCGATGAGGTGACAGTGTTTAGAAGGAGGAGAATGTTACTGTGTGTGTGTGTGTGTGCGCGCATGCCCCGCCCTTTCTTTAGCCCCATGGAGATGCATCGTCAGGGTCAGGGGATATAGAGAGATGAACACAGGGAGGCCGCACTCCACAACTTGAAAGGAATTCTAATGAAGCCAGGCAGTCGTGTAGCCTATTCCCCCGACAACAGGCCTCAAACAAATAGCTGCATTTGATGTCCCTCGTTTTATAGTTTGGAAAATTGCATGTTTGTTTGAGCGTGTGTGTGTTTATTTAGTGTTTCGTTGTTTGTGTGTTCATTTGGAGTTTCTATGAAACTGGAGCAACACATAAGATTATAACGAGCATTTAAAACATACATTGAGATAATTTATTAAAGTCTTTTGCATTGAGCTCTGATCCATCTATAAAACAAATATTCTTTTTAATCATTTGTAGAAACATAACAGGTAACAAAAGAGAATGGCTTGTAATTATTAAGTACAGTATGATTAATATGTGTATGACCAAATATTTTTACAAAAATATCAGAGCAAGTGCATTTTCAGTTTTGACTCCAAATTCTGTGCAAAGACTCAAATAATATCGCACAAAAGCCACACTAAAATATTACAACTCAGATTTATCTCAATCCTTAGTTTCAAAGGTGGCTCTGATTTTGCTTCTGAATTAACTTTGCAACTTGTTGTTTATATAATAATATATAAAAGTTTATATTTTGTATTATCACACAATTTAATATTTTCATAATGTTATTGATATTTTCACATTTAGAGCATTAACAGCATTAAACAGTCGCCTTTGTGGTGTAGAGATGACTTCTGCTTTTCTTTAACAGTGACACGAGTCTTGATATAGTGCATTGGAAACTTTATCTCTCACATTTGTGATACATTATAACATATAACTTAAGGCATAAAAAGAATTACAAAAAGATGGTCACTTTTTACCCTATTCCATTAATATTAATATCAATACTCAACACCCCCATGTTTAGCCCCATTTTTTTTTCTTTGACAACCTAGGGGTGCGTGTAGAACAGCTCGTATGAAGCGAGATGTCTTTCATGTTGCAGTCCAGCAGCTTTGGCTTCGCTGGAGCGTGTAGCGCGTCTCCGTGAGCCTCACTGCGCTCATACAGACTGAGCTTGTCACTCCAACACAGCTTGTGTAAACAGTAAATAATAAACACGCAGTTTAATACATTATTGAGAAAATCACTTGGCAAGCGAGATAGTTGGAGAGCTGATCTGGAGCAGGGGGAGCCCTGCTCGCTAAGGCTATGTAGAGTTGACAGACATGGAGCGCCACAAACAAACAGCAGCCACCTTTTATGCTGCTTTTAAACCATATCATAATTGTAATTACAAGATAGCTTAAAGGATTAGTTCACCCAAAAATGAGAATTCTGCCATCATTTACGCACCATCATGTCATTCCAAACCTGTAAGACTTTCATTAATCTTCGAAACACAAATTAAATCTGAGATATCTGCCACTCTTTTGACAGTCCACATAACCACCACGTTTGACGTAAATATTCAATGCACACATCAGTTGTAGTAAACAGAAGCTCTTGCATGCTTGCTTGATGTGTGAGAACCAATGAGGTTCATTCTTGTGTTACGCAACACGTTTGAGTTTCCACAAGAACCAATGAGGTTCATTCTTGTGTTACGCAGAACGTTTGAGCTTCTGCAAGAACCAATGAGGTTCATTTGTGTTACGCAGCACGTTTAAGTTTCTGCAAGAGCCAATGAGGTTCATTCTTGTGTTACGCAGCACGTTTTAGCTTTCGCAAGAACCAATGAGGTTCATTCTTGTGTTACACAGCACATTTGAGCTTCCGCAAGAACCAATGAGGTTCATTCTTGTGTTACGCAACACGTTTGAGTTTCCACAAGAACCAGTGAGGTTCATTCTTGTGTTACGCAGCACGTTTGAGCTTCCGCAAGAACCAATGAGGTTCATTCTTGTGTTACGCAGCACGTTTTAGCTTTCGCAAGAACCAATGTGGTTCATTCATGTGTTACGCAGCACGTTTGTGCTCCTGAAAGAACCAATGAGGTTGATTCTTGTGTTACGCAACACGTTTGAGCTTCCGCAAGAACCAATGAGATTCATTCTTCATGTTTATATGTGAATAAAAGTCTAAATGTAACCTGTTCATCATATAAAGCGATCAGATCTCTTCTGAAAATTCGGAATAAAACACTCAAATAATTTGGATTATTTCATGATCTGTTTATTAACTTTTCGATCCGTCAAAGTGGTAGTTGCATGGACTGTCAAAGGAGGGACAAGATTTTATTTAAAATATCTTCATTAGTATTATCAAGATGAACTAAACAAAAGGTTAAGGTGTCATACACTGTAAACGATTTCTGTTGTTTTCACAGGATTATACTGTTTTTCTCAACAGTTTCTTACTGTATAATCTA
>JAOTRC010000008.1:10422796-10452600 GCA_027497675.1 Cyprinella lutrensis | reverse complement strand
TGACGACGTGAGGATTACGTTACTGAAGACCACCTGTCAATCATCGTATAAAGCCCGCCCTGGCAATTTGATTGGCCTGATGATTGCTGAACCGATCATAATTTCTCCTCAATGGATTGAGTCCAGACCGAACTTCCCGTCCATAAAATGTTGTGGGCGGAGTTCGGGCTGGCATCCAGGCTAGTACTTTTTAGTCAGTGTATGAATAAATAAATTCATACACCATTCATATTTTAATTATACAAATATTCAAAAATGTATCATGTCCAAATACATTTGGCAGCCATTGTATTTGTCGCAAATACGCACTGTTTAATACATTGACATTAAAATACAGGAATACAATGTAGCTGCATTAAATGAACTATCTTCAAGCTGTAATTCTCACGATATGCTTTTGAGTCCGTTCGCCTCCCAAAAACACAAAAGTCTTCCATGTCCACTTTTTGTCCACAAGCCATCGATCCAGTGCCAAGTCTGTTCCTCACCTCTACAACTGGCGCCTCTGCTATGTTTGGCCCTTTTCCCTAGTCCCTGTCTTTATCCTCAGGGGTTGAAGTGCCACTCTAATGCCTCAGTCTTGGCAGAGACATGACTGGCGATTTTTAGTGGACACCAGAGCAAAGAAATGTACCCTTCCTTCTTTCAGAAGTTTGTTTTTGGGAAATAATTATATTTTAAGTGTCTGTTCAGAATGATGAGAATTTAGGTAAAAGCCTAACTGTCTCGCTTAATCAAGCTCAATTTTCTCCTATCTCATATACCTTCTGTCTGGATCCACTGTATTCCCTCTCTGTGTAAATATCTAACAAATGCTGTGTGAATCTCTCTCTTCCTCATCCTCTATCTCTGTTTCAGCTTCTCCAGCTCATAAATCCATTAGATTCCACAGCTAGAGACAGTGAGAGAGGAGTCCATCCCATCCTTTTCTCTGATAAATCACGGTTGTGTGTGTGTAATCTCCCTCAGGCAGGCCGGAAGAAGTGATCAGTGACAGAAGAGACGCACGTCGACACAAACCACCTTTAGTAGAGGGAGGCTGAGAGTGGGGGGCAGGTAATCAGAGGGAGATTGAGAGACTGGCGAAAATTGCAATGCAGATTTAGAGCCCATAAACACGGAACTGGGTTTTTCCACCCCCTCTTTTTTCTCTTTCTCTTTTTCTCTGCGTCTCTATGGGTTGCTAATTAGAGGCAGGTAGTCTAAGATGAGAGCCCAGGTTACTGTAACCTTGGTGGTGGCGTGGCCGCTCTCATCCACACGGCCAGCTATTCATCACTGCGCCGAGGCAGAGGAGAGAATGCGTGGCATGGGGAAATGAGCGGCTTACGACGAGTAACAAATCACCCCCTCAGTAAAGTATACCAAGGGACCAACATGGCTAAGCTGACTACACCATCGGTCTGGGATCAGACGATTCAGGCTCCATGTAAAATCTCACGTACAAAGCTACAGTGTTGAACGGACCCGAGAGCAGGATTTTTTACTCAGATTTGCTATTGACTTCTTGTATAGGTTTAAGTTCATTTATGGTGTATACCAGTTTTTAAGACAATGTAATGTACTGTGAAATTTCTTTTTCACCTTTTTGGGAACTCAAGCTTTTAAATTGATAAACAGTCAAGATGGCACTCCACTGTGAATGCATTCAATGCTCATTAAAAGAGTTTACATCTACAACAAATTCAGCTTTATTATAAAAAAACTATTGACAAAACAAAATCTATGTGTCGATCCGGTTTTGCTTAAACGGTTTAAGCTGATAAAAGTAGGACAAGAGGACATTTACAGTACATGACCTGAGAGTCATACGAAATACACTTATTAATAATGCTGCATACGTAGTTTATTTAATGCATCTATTGTGGTTTCTATTAGAGAAATATTATCTTTATGACAATATAAATTCTAGTTTAGCAAACCAATTAAATTTAAAAAGTATAATACATTTTAACGTTTGTGCGTGTATGTGTATTTGTCTTTCTGCAAATAATGGTGTGCATCTTCTAAATATTTCAGGCGAAATATAATATAATAACCTTGTGAAGAATGTGCTTTGCATGAGCAAGACTAATTTATACATGTATGAAGACATATGCAGAGTGCTCCAGTGGCCTCTGACCCCTCATACACACTGAAGGCCAGGGTGTATTGTTCCTTTAAGAGCACACAGGACCATATATTAATACTTGGCAGGTAATGGCAGCTACAGCATGGCAGCTCTGCACAGGGCCATAATCTTGCCTGCATATGTGTATATATGTGTGTGCGCAATTCCCTTGTGAAACTCACTACACCAATTTTCAGCCCTTGGCAATCACTCACTCACCACACATCTACATACAGGCTGATGAGCTCCTCTGAGGACTCGCTCACATGACCAGGCCAGTCACATGACTTTGTTTGTGCGCTCACTGGGCTTGTGGATGCAATAAAGGTGTTTGTTTGGGTGCTAATAGACTTGTATAGCATTACAAACAATTTTTGTGAACAACAACAGAATTTCTGTTTATATATATATATACACTTTTTAATTTTTTGAGGATAATTTCAAGTATATGAAAATAATTTGGCATATCTCAATACCTTACGACTTCCAGGCTAGTTTCAATTTGTTTGTTTCGGTGTTACATTCTTTACTGCAGTGACACAAATATTGCATTTTGGTGTACCGTACTGTATATAACATAATTTTTGCTGTTTGTATTCCATAGATGTTGTGCAAAGGTCGCCCAGTCATAGGAGCCTGCGAGGGAAATGTGCAACAGCATTAGCATCCCGCCGGAACATTTTTTTGTCGTGTCTGTAACATAATCAATCAAGTTCTTGCAAGTCAGATGAGCGAATCACTAGACATGATGAGAGAGGTCGGTGAGCCTTAACCACACTGAAATAACAGGATCAATAATATCTATCCACATATACAACGTAGTCCCACCGTACTGAGATCCAACACTCAAGGGAGTCAAGAGTTGGAGAGGTGAATAACTCGCAAAGAGAAGCCCAAAACCTGAACAGCTCAAGCATCATCCATATTTTGTCCAAAATCCTTTTTTTAAGAGGTATTGATCTGACCTTCAGTTTCCACCGTTAAAATAACATCCATCAAATATGGTGGTAAACATGCAAACTTGGATATTATTGATCTGGCATTGGTGTACAACACTCAAATCACCAGAACTTTCAAGGAGCCTTTGATCCTTGTAACTGTAAAAAAAACTAATTGTCTTCACATTTTAAAATTCAGTATAGTCAGCTATGTGCATATGTTGTCCAAATGATTGATGACTGCCTCCTACATGAAAGAAGAACAGAAAGTTTCTGGAAATGTGGGCTTTCGTGGCGCAGTCTTACAGTTTACCGTTCTTCTGACCAATAGATGTTTTAGTGTTCGTATTGGTCATCAGTTCTCCTCTAGTCTACCTTTAAATTGTGGAGTCCCACAGGGATCAATCCTCGGCCCGGTATTGTTTACCCTGTATATTCGGCCTCTGGCTTCCATTTTTAATAAATACGGAGTATCCTTTCATCGACATGCTGATGATACTCAGATCCACTTTCATAATGAAAACAATGGTTTACAATCCCTGATGGTGTGTTTAAATGAACTTAAGCTTTGGCTGTCAAGTCATTTTCTAAATTTGAACAAAAATAAAACTGAAATAATTTTATTTGGGCCCAGGGAAAACTGTGCGCTTGATGTTGACCGTGGTCCACTTGCTCCATATGGAACTCTGGGCTTTCTGTTCGATCACAACCTCAAATATGATAAACAGATCAGTACTGTTGTTAGATCATGCTTTTTTTTAAATCTTTGCCAACTCTCTAAAGTGAAACCTTTTTTTAACCAAGAGGAACTTCCAAATAGTGATCCATGCTTTTGTTACATCACGTTTAGACTATTGTAACTCTTTACTTTGGTGTTTCTGAGTCTTCCCTTTCCCGTCTACAGCTAGTGCAGAACGCAGCTGCTAGACTCCTCACTGAAAAAGTATGAGTCTACCTGTCAAATTTAGAATTGATTTTAAAATTTTATTATTTGTTTATAAAGCATTCAACAAATCGGCCCCTCAGTACCTGAACGATCTACTGAGATCTAGCGATCACTGTCTACTCAACTAGACTTAAAAAACAAGATGATCGTGCTTTTGTAACTGCGGGCCCTAAACTTTGAAACAGTCTACCTCTTCACATTAGATTAGCCCATCTGTTTCCTCCGTCAAATCTTCTTTAAAGACGTTTTATTTGGCCTTTAATACTGCTTAATTTTGATAATAATTGTTTATCTATTGTTGTGTTTCCCTTTTATTGGTTGTTTTTATTATTATTACTTATTATTATTATTATTATTATTCTGTTCTGTATGGCACTTTGGTCAGCCTTGGTTGTTTTTTAAATGTGCCTGGGTTAGTGAAAAAATGTAGTAAAAATGTATTTATTTTTTTGCATCTGTTACTTGCTTGCACACTACAGCGCAGTAGACTCACACCATTCACTGGTCATCTGGTGTTTGGAGGTCTCAGGAGAACTGACCAGACACTGGGGAAATCTATTGCTTGTTCTGTACTGTATCCAAGGGGCAGAGAGAGAGAGAGAGAGAGAGAGCAAGGGAGAGTGCCAGCCACGGGGCCTGACCGTTAATCAGTGGCTGTAAGAAGCAGATAGGCCGTAATTGAGGATTTATCTGGGGTCTTCACAGCACTTAGTGCCCAATCGACAGCAGCACACAGACACGGGAATGAGCGCTTAGCCCCCTGAGAGACAGAGTCACAGCTGAGAGAGGGAAAATGAGAAAAATGGAGGAAAGGAGACGGCGAGAGGTTAGATTTAGGGTATGAAAGGGACAGTGTCTGATCATGGTGAGTAGAGCGGGATTGAGAAAGAGTTGGACTAATTTGCCTAGAAGAAGATCTGCTTTATGTACTTTTGGGATAATGATTACTGATTGGTTGAGTTTGACAAGTATTGTGGTCTGCAATTTTGGGGAAGCTATTTTATTTTATAATGTTTCCTGAGGTGAACTTATGTTAGTATGATTTTTTTACATCAAAAATGGTCATAATTTTGAAATAAAAGTACATTTTCTACCCTGATTTTAGCCCTCCGATTTGAACCCTCCGTAAACCACCACTTCTATGACTGGCTAACATCTTTGCATATTAAATAATTAAACTTCCTTGAAAACGTTCACTACATTTTTACTATTACAGGTGTCAAGATCAAATAATTGTGAAAAGTGTTGATTATAGCATTATATTTAGATCTACTCTCGTAGCATAAAAGGTTGCAGCGATGAGCATTGTAGCAGATGACAGAGAACATGAAGGTAATGATCTCATCATTGCAACTTGATTTATGCACTCTCACAAATGCTTTCATCATAACTAACAGTGCAAACATGATGTAAATAAGAGATTGATTGTGCAGTGTAGACAGCACAGGGATTTTGGTGAGAGTCCAGAACTCAATTGACAGCTCTAGGACATGAACAACATCTGACTGTACATGAATCATTACATATCAAAATCACTGATCACAGATTGGGCACTGAAATTAACACGGTTACTTACATGTTGTTGACCACAATTGTCTTGCAGTAAAAGTCTGTTTGCAAAGCCTGCGCCGAAATCGCGACTGATTTACCAAAGCATTCACAGTGAAATGTACCGAACAAACAAATGATGCTCTACTGAGACATTCACGTAGTTGAAAATAAATAGGCTTGGTGATGTTATTTTTAGTCCAGGGATTTTGTATTGCTCTCCTCTCCTCATCTCACAGTGGGTTGGGCCAATATTACAATGATGTTGAAGTAGGCATTTATCTGATTCCATAGAGGCAGTCTTTCATTGCACCATTACATCATAATGTAAAAAAAAAAAATCCAAAATGAGTCATATTATCTAGGGGTGAATTCCCTCTGAGATGACTGGGAAAATGTGTCCTAATCAACCTGAATTCACCCTGTTTAATATATCAGCATTTCCACATTGTGTCAAATCGACACTCCTTTTCGAACACCACAATTCCTCAACTCACGAATCATCTAGAATCCAACTGAAAACACAACTTTGCTTGGTCAATTATGTACTTGGAACTCATAATCTATTCAAATCTAATCTTGAGGGCACATTACGCTAGTAGCGTATACGTTTAGTTAGCTACAGTGAAGCAATATATATATATATATAGTGTGAAACAACACAATATTTGTTTTTTTGTGCTAAAATTGTTTAAAATGTGCACATTTTATCAGTATATTTAATGCTAACACCGCTAATATGCCACAGTATTCATCGGATGATGTCATAGTTAACATTTTTTTTTTTTGCAAAAAGTTTAGTGAGTACACTGGCCACATCACTTAAAATGGCCGTACACACACTGTGTCTTAACATTATTGATCTAGATACCCACCATCAAAACCCAATGGCCCACGTACCAATTTACATCATGCATTCAGGACACACCAGCATCTTAACCCTGCATGTTCATACATCACCGTCATATTGTGCGTGCATTTGTGTATATGATCTTATTGGATGCAAATGTGTGTTTAAATGTACACACGCCTGGTCGTGCATAGGGATGTTTGGCGTGGGGGGGTCGGTGGCTGCGGTGGTAGGCGGTGACAGAAATTGAGGGGGACGGGGTGGCAGCTGTGGGCTGCTCAGAGCACTGTCAGAGCAGAATGATTAATGAACGGCAGCCCCAGCTGAGCCTAACCTTTGGAGAACCGCGCAGGACATCTGCAGAACTGTCAGCGCTCTGACAAGGACAGAGCTGAACAACCAATTATTTCGCCATCACTAAGGTGGGCTGTCAGCTTAATCCTAGCCATTCACTTAGGCAAGGACAGGCAAATTTCTCCTTTACATACACATAGAGGCAGGGCGCTACACGGACACACACACAAACACACACACAGCCACATACAAACTGAAACACATAGGCCCAGACAAAATAGGATTAACCCCTCCTGTGCCAGAGGTGGCAGTGAACAGGTAACTCCTGCTACGAAAGACATGCCTCACTAAAATGGACTGGAGTGGTACCAGGGTACAGTGTTGGCATCAGATGGTAGTACCGTGATACTTTGAGATGTAGGCTACATCAGTGCTCAATGATCATCAGTTACCATGGTACTTTTAAAAATACCATGGTATTTTCAGTACATGTTAAAAAATGCATGATATACTATGGTAAAACTATGGTAGTACCATGATACTTTGATATATTCAGTGGTACACTGAATAATTACCAACAATTATTATAATTACCATAATTTTGGTAATTACCACAATGATTACCAAAAAAAAGTTAGTGCCATGGTACTTTGACTTACATGATAATTTCTAGGAAAATGGTATTACCATCGTACCATGCCAAGAAATGATTTTTTTCTTGTTTTGGTATGTGATGATGGAAGAAATGACTGAATATTTTTAGAGTAGAGAGGAAATTAATAAAAAATATACAAGAAATACAGTTCATCATTTAATCATAGTTATTTTTTAGGCAGGAAGGCGGGTTTTGAATGAAGGAATGTGTGAAGTCCTTTTCAGTCTGTGATGTAGGAAAAAAGGCTCAACTCAAAAATGCACTCTGGTGCAAGATGATGTTTATTTCCAGTGAGGCTTTTTGGTATATTCCACAGGTGTACAATATTCACAAAGTGCATAAAAAAGTAAATAAAAATTAAAATAAAAAATATAAAAATAAACCAAACACTCCCACTTTGTTGATCACGAGCTTGTTCAACAATAATCCAAAAGCCAGTGCGTGAAAATGTGGGTTTTTGTCAAGGGGAACCAGCATGGTGCTAACTGCCCTACAAATTGACATCATACCTGCACCACAGTATTACATTTGAGCAAATACTCCTTTTATAATGGTCAAATGACCTCACATGATCCCCTTTTCGGGTGACTCGCGACCTATGCTCGCGACCTGCTCGCGACCGCTCGCGACATCTCGCGAGACCGGAAAAGCGCGGCTTTTTCAAAATAAGAGACCGACCGTCAGCGCTCTCTCTGGTTCACCGCCGCCATTAAAGGTGCATATTTATTGCCGCCCGTCGCCGCCACCGAACCAGGACAACATCACACACATGCATACCACAGGTAAAACATGCCTTTAAAACCTCTAACATTACATTTCAATGTAATTCAGCTATAATGCTAGTACGTACGTATGCAAGCCAAGAAGGATAAGGTTGTGTAAATGCGAATTATAGACGAATCCGACGAGCGTTCTGTGTAGGCTGCCATCTTGTGGCGACGCCATTACTGTGCTGTTACACCCCTATGGTTACACCGGCATAGATATGCACCTGTATGTAAACAAACCTCTGCGAGAACGCGAACGCCCCCTCGAAGACAGCTACAGCCAGGAATGACTTGTTGGGTTGATGATGTTAGACAGTGCGCTCCAGTCACAGATGGTACAAACGATCTTACAGATTATTTATGAAAATAGCTTGGCAAGCTAGCTAGGTTAAAGTTTGCTAACGAGGAAACTATAAAAAGATCTGTCCATTTGGCAACAATAAATAAATAAATTAAACCAAATAAACAAATTCATGTTTTTCATTTGTGCCCATTATTTATCTAATTTTCACATTGCAACGGGCAAGGGTAAGGTAACGTTACAGTTAGAAAGTATATATCGACCAAATAGTGTTTTTAAACCATGGAAAGAGGTCAATATAACAGCAGGAGAACAATTATGTCACATAACGTTACATTTAGCTCAGGAAAGCCATTTAATGACCATAGCATGTTAATTGAATAGAAAAAATAGCAAGAGAGGAGATTCTGCTGATCACTATATCACATATTTATTATTTTTTTTTACTTAAGTCATTAAATAATTGTTATTATACGCGAATGTCCACGTCTTGTAACGTTACTCGCCCAAGAAATCTGTGTAAATCGTACGCCACTAGACAGGGTCAGTCGACCTGGGGTATTCATGATGTTTTCAAAATTGAAATTTTACTGCCACCATTGAAACAATTTATAACGGGAACTGTTTACCCACTCGACATTATACAAGGGGTAACGTTGTAACGTTAGTGACAGTCTCAAATCGCAGGCTGTATATTCCAGTGGACGCAAGTTGCAATTAAAACAATAGGAGGCAATGGTGCAGCGCTACCCAGCAACAGCTCAGTAATGGCGCCCGCTTACTTCCGGTAGTTTCGCCGGATTTGTCTATATTTTAGATATCCTTCCGCGGGAGGAAGGATTGGCAATAGCGTGATTAATGACTATGTGCCGTAACGTAGCGTGTGTACTAGAATAAATCAGACTTTCCAATGCTACATGTGAAAAAAAAGACAGTGAACAATACATTTTTTCCCCACTACTATCACCACATTTTGGAAAAGCTTGTTACTGGAGAATCTACTACTCTATATCTGTCTAAAGAGTGAAAAAGATGATATACTGAACACTGCACTACTGACATCTTTACTTTTAGTTGCACTGAAGTAACGTTAGCAGCCAAGGTTCCTTCCACTTGTCACTCGAACTATCTGAAGTTTGGGAAAAAAAGGGAAAAAAGCCCATATATTTAAATAATATAAAGTATTTTCTGTTTTAATTTAAATGATTCATTTTATTATCAGAGTGTGTGTGTGCGCGCAGTTTTCAGTGTCTGGTCCTCTATTTGAATCTTGATTTAGGGGCCAGGTTTGGGTTTCAACATAAAATTAGTTATTCCATTAAAATATAAACTCACCCTCTTGTCATCTCAAACTTGTATTTTGACAAAATATTAATTTTTGGGTGAACTATTGGCTGAATTCTCTCTTTTTTTTGGAATAGTTCTCAGAAGTAATAGGCTTACAGTGTTTTTGCAGGTCAGTATAAAGTTGCTCAAGTCTTGTCAGTCAATCAGGCCTGAAGACTCACAGTGACATGATTGCCCATCTTTACTGCAGCCTCTCTAACACGCGCTAATCAACCAGTGATTAGCTGCAAGCATTGATTTACTCTCCAGCGTTGTGTGTGTACGCGTATCTGTATGTGTGCACGTGTATACAGTAGTTCTAATGAGCCTGTACCTTGTGTTTGTGTATGACAGCACTTCGCTATTTCTGAGTATTTGAACTCTGCTGCAGGGTTTCCACAAGGGTGCTGTGTGTGTGTGTGTGTGTGTGTGTGTGTGTGTGTGTGTGTGTGTGTGAGTGTGAGTGATGGTGATCTGATTGAGGCGTTTCCTTGGCACTAACGAATGAAGCTTGGCCGGCAAGCCTATTGACAGACTGCTGATGAAGCTCCAGGGAGAGAGAAGGGGAAATTAGGCGGGGATAAAATCAATTACCTTTAAAGCTGTCCCTCATCGCTGGCTGACTCAGAGTGTGTGTGTGTGGAGGTTTTGATTGTGACACATTTGTGTCATTTAAGTGTGTTTTGTTGCGTCTAGTTTTAATGCACATACTGCAATTTTTCTTGTATTTTTGTGTTGTTACCAGGTAAACTCCTCACGTTAAACCAAGAAATAATTGCGAAAACGATGTCTCAATTTTGTGATTTTTAATTTTTTTTTTTTTACCTAAAATTTCTTTTATGATGCTGCAAGTGACAAAATGACCAGCAGTGTTTGTCACAAATATGTAATGAAAAGATTGAAATTCACTTGTCATAAAGACTATATATATATATATATAGTCTTTATGACAACTGAATTTAATGTTTATATATTAAAATATAATTTTAATTTAATACAAAAATTAAATACCCAAGATGAAATTTTGCTCATAGATATTAGATCTTTAATGTATTTGATCATATACAGAAAAAGAGTAAAAAAAGGTGCATTATACAGTAGCTCGAGCAGTGAAGTTACTATGCAGA
The DNA here is from genome assembly GCA_027497675.1 of Cyprinella lutrensis. Taxonomy (NCBI): domain Eukaryota; kingdom Metazoa; phylum Chordata; class Actinopteri; order Cypriniformes; family Leuciscidae; genus Cyprinella; species Cyprinella lutrensis. The sequence goes on along the minus strand of JAOTRC010000008.1, from coordinate 10,441,738 downwards.
AAAATACAGAAATGTGTATGCACTGCTGGCTAGTGAGAGGTTTGTAATTGGGTCTGTAAACAAAGTGTTGTTTGTGTTTGAACCATAGAATGTCAAAAAAGATGGACTACATCCCCTTCGCTCTCTTCCGTTGGTCAGAAATGAAGCCACCTGATCCCGATATGGCGCTGACATCTTGGAACTTGAGTCTGCGCAGAAGTGATTTCGGGACCAGACATGTGCAGCAGTGAGCAGGAAGAAAAGCTGCAAAATCAAGGTCAGAAAAAAAAGTCTGTTGGTGCTTCAGTGACTACTTCACTCAGAGAACCTGTCAGTCACAGCTGTCAATCATAACGTCACCACCACCACAACAAATTACTAACTAAAAACAAACACTTAAAATGACATAAACATGATAAAATCTACAGTAAATGACAAAAAACATATTTGGAAAAGTGTAATTTAAAGGTGCTATATGTAACTTTTCTTCTAAAATGAATCCTTTTTTATTGCCTGTGTGTGAAAGGGTTGTAATCACATATTACAATGATCCACTGGTCGGGTTTTGCTATTACCTCAGTAGGCCAGTATTTCTATTTCTACGTTAAGTCTCACTGTTTTATATACAGTCTATGTGACGGCACTGCAGCAAACAACATGGAGTCTGATAACACCCAAAAACGACCTGCCTCTACAGCACAGACTCCAGCACAAACTGTTACACTGAAATTGTTCAGTCTAGTTCACGAACCATTTTCAGGTCACCATACCTGTCAACATGTCCTCTGATAAACGGCTTCTTATGCTTTCAAAAGCTCCTGCTTTAAAAAAAATAAAACAATCAAACACTTCCATGTGCTCTCATACTCTCCAGTGCATTGATCATTGTAGCCAATCTCATATCTGATGAGCGTGTGAGCACAATGACCAATCAGAAGTGTTTACGATTCCGCTCAACTTGAGTCACTACCACTTATTGAGTCAACCAACTTGGTACCGAAGTCTGTACATTTTGACTACCTAGTGCCATCAAATGTGGCACGGTCTGTTATCCTGCTGGCCTTTTTTACTCCACCAAACATGTGTCGGCTGATCAGGAAAGTCTACGCCTCCTATGCCCTGTCCGGGCCTTGAGGCCTACTCACTTCAGACGAAATCACGCTGGAGGCGTTACCCAAAGTGGTGTCTTCGACGCAGCGTCTCGTTCCCTTCTCAGGGAATAAGGGTTATAGTTGTAACCTGCAGTTTTCATTTGCATTTGCTTTTTACTGGATGTTAATTTTGGACCCTGAGTGTGTGTGTGTGTCTCTGTCTGTCGTTTTTTATATGTATTTCCCTTTTTGTGTATGTGACAGAGCCAGTGTTAAAATTTGCTCTTTGTCCTGCCTTTGAAGTTGAGGTCAATCATGCATTCCACAGCCTCAGGAAAGAAAAAAGAAATAACGTGCTAGCTTTTAGGGAAAAGGTTTTCAGTGAGACAGTTGAAGGATGAAATGCCAAGTCAAGCCATGTGAATCCTCTCTGTGATTTGGCTTGTGTATATTCATGAATGAACTTCATGTTACTGTGATGCATGAGATGCCTCAACTGACACTCCTCAGTAGATTTGATCTCCTGAACCGATTCTGCTCCTTTGTGTTTAGACAAATCGGCTCAGCCTTTTGAATTCATGAATTTTCTCTGACTGAGCGCACAGAGTCGTCTCGTTCTGTGGAAAGAATCTCTCGTAGCGGAGGAGGGAAATTTTATTTTTCAGGGATTCTGTGATTAAGAGCTCATTAAAAGCTTGAGTTACCTCAAACGACAGTCGAGACAGGAAGACCTAAGAGGATGTGTTGACGTGGTTCTAAAGTAGGTTAGTGGACCACAAACCGTGTGGAGAGACAGACTCCAGCAGGAACGGTAAAGTGGGACAGCAAATGAGAGAGAGAGAGAGAAAAAAAAGAAAAGCTCTCGGATAGAATTCTTTGTGAGTTCATCTAGCCTATACAATGAGTTCATCTAGCATATAACTGGCCATGTTTGTGGATTTTGCTAATTATTGTTGTCCCTATTATTTAGTCCTTTTTTTTGTCTCTTCAAAGTTTTTCTTGTTATCAAGACCCAGTTATCTCCTGTTGATAGATGCTGGTACCACACTGTCTGGTTCCAGAAAGCATATTTCTGCAGTGACAGCCATACAAATTCTGTGACTTTTTTTTTGCAAGTATTTCATTGTTATTTTACTGTAGATACCCGGTAATGGCATAAAATCAGCATAAGAAAACATTAATTACTAAATCTCCCACTTATATTACACATTCATTTGAAAATGTAAAAAAAGAAAAAGAAATCCCAGCCCAGTTTCAGTTCAACTTAAGTTTGTCTAAATATAAATAAATAATTTAATGAAACTCAAAACAATAAAAAAGTTCAGTTTACTTAAAATATATCAGTTCTCTAAACTTGAAAGAAAAAGTGCTAAATACTCAAACGTTAATTTGACTGAACTAATGAGTTTAATTTAAGTTTGTCCTACTCAAATTATTATTTAAATAATTAAATTAAATATTTTGAGTGTTAAATTTTATTAAATTATTTTGTTAAATTTATTGACATAGCCTCATTTGAATTAATTAAATATTAATTCAATATGTTCTGGGTGACATGAAGTCCAAAATGTTGTCAATAAGTCATAGGGCACCGTTATTATTATTTATTTAAACCAAAATATACAGTGTTGTCATTGCAATGCGGCTCCAGTGGCTTATTTAGTTGAAATGCAAAAATGCTTTGACAATAAAGGGGAAAAACTAGCTTTTTTTTCCTGGTGAGGAAAGTTCTTTGAAAACAAGTCCTCCCCTCGATATTTCAGTCGAGCAAATTTTACATATTGCTACTCAAGCATAATTTTTGAAATGGATCCTTACTGCTATCATATTTTCCTGTTGTTGCTTATCGAATATGTTACATGCAGGGATTCCTGAAGCAGCTGGAAAACTGCAACTCAATGCTATTGACAGCTTTCTCAGGTAGACTTCATTGGCTTTCTTATTTAATAAATAATTACAGCATCTTTTGCTGAAGTAAAACCTGACAAAAAAATCTTGATTTTGTTCTGTGTATTATGTTATAGTTGCTTAATGGCAATTTACAGTTGTAGGCCTAAAGCGATAAAGGGACATACTATTTCTGCCCACCAAAAATGGTAAATTTTCCAAAGAGGTAAACGATATTAGAAGATGTGAGAGTCACAGAGCTTGTCTTAATTAAATGCATTTAGAAACCCACTAAAAGCCATTTTTACATGCATTTTAGCACTTGCCAACTGTTAATTCTGGACCCTGTCTGTGTGTAAGCAGGGCAGGGGAATTGAGAATGCACACTAAGTCGGCGGGCTTTAAAGCACTCACCGAATCACCCATGACTTTATTCAAGCATCTTCAGATGTAAAAGTGCCCAATAAATCTGACTTTAACAGGTGTCAGCTGAGTAAAATTTGTTTCTTCTCCTGGTCTCTGGAGCGGTACAAGAGCTCCTCATTTAGCTTCAAAGCGGTGGGATACCCCTCTCCGTCTCCCTTGCGCTCTCTTTTCCTTCTCTCTGTCTCTCAGTGTCTCTGCTATTGCCTCTAGGTTCACCCTCTGCAATTAGCTTTTCCTCTCTCCTGGCCCGCCAGCTCTGGTGAAAGTGGCGGCGAGGTGACATGGGTCAAAGAGAATCTTCTCTTTCGTGTAGATGATTATGTCTTAACCTACCGTTATTCAAAGGCACTTGCCTCTGGGCATGGATCCTAGTCTCTGTGTGCCAGAGAGACACAGTGACATCTACACACACACACACACATATTTGTACTCGTCATTGGGCGATAATGACAGGAAAATAGAGGTGGGACAGTGGAAATGACTGCCAGGTCAAATGCGTGTTCCTTGCTCGTTTCGGAAAAAATGACAGCTGTGTGTGTGTGTGTATGTGTGTGTCTGCTGTGTTTGTGAGATTGCAGTGTACAGTTTGAAAACCTAATGATGTACACGTAATTATGTGTTTTTATGTGTGCTGCTGTTCTACGCTAAATAGATGCTAATGAATCTTACAGGGATGTAGTTTTAGGCATAATGCAACTCATATTGATGTGTATAGTAGAAGACATACGAAAATGCCACCAGTTACAAATCAAATGCTGAAGGATAAGAATCCTGTCAGAAGGATTATGGTGAAATAATGACTTCCTACTAACAGACCACTGTGGGAAAGGTGTCTGAATGAGCAACATATTTTAATTCGAAAGATTCTGAATGTTGAAAGACATTTTTGGGTCTTTCCCCTGTAAAACGTTCTCCTGTATTAGTGCATGGTTCTCATTTGGTTATGTTTTTGGTGACACATTCCGACAGTGTTAATTTTTATGACTCGAAACCAGTGGTTCTCAACTGGTTTGGTTCACTAAGCCACGATCCACATTTTTAGGAATTTGTATTAAGCAAATTGATTTCTCAAAAAAGGATTGACTCAAACACAAGTACCACTTTACTACACATAAAATTGAATATCATTAACACAGATTGAAATCCAGTGTAAGGCTATTAAAAAGCAGTCCCAAACTAGTTTTATTTACTATAGTAAGTTGTTTGAGAACCAAAATGTCTTAGCTGATAAATAAACATAATTTCCTTTTTTTTCCTCAGAACGAAGCAAATCGAAGATTACTCGTTGTGTCTTATCCAAAGCTTATTCACATGGTTTTAACATTTTAAACCATTTGGTTTGCTAAAAAATCTTTTTTTTTGTAGAGTTCTAGCTTCATATATCCATTTTCTTAGTATAAGCCTAGACAAAGATAAGGGCTGAAAATAACACAGGGGACAAGGGAGTTTTGGATCCTGTTAGGGTCACAGTGGGGTGGGGCCTCTCAAGGACATCCAATGTCTCCACCGAAAGTCTTTAGAGCTTCAAAGGGAAGTGGCCCCAACCTCAGAGCAGTGGTCACCCAGGGGGAAGGAGGGCGATGTGGGCAGCTAAGATCAGTTCAACCCGCTCCGGATCTCCTGTGCCCAGTGGAGAGAGCAGAGCGAAGCTTAAAGAGTAGGCCTCGGCTCCAGCACTCCTCCTGTGGGAAAAGAAACTCTGTTTTGACCTTGAGGAGCAGCTGAGGAGACTGAGAAAACTTTAGTATCTGGTTAAAACATGAATTACATTGGCAAATCTTATTCTAGCTTTGGTATTGGATTTGTGATTGTGAACCAATTCACAACATTCTGGGAATGTTAGTTTTTGGTTTTAATTTGATCTATAATCCATAATAATCATGAGGAAAAAATTATGCTAGTTTAAAGCACAGAATTATCATAAATCTTGATAATAGAATGCCATCTAGAATATTTTTCAGAGATTTAATGTAATTTATATATATATATATAATTATTTATGTTTGGGAGTGGAACCAGTTTGACCCCAACAAAACCACAATAAAATTTTTTTGGGAAAAAAACAATTTAAAAATGGTTTCTGAGACTCCAAACATAGATAATTTAAAATTAATGAAGCATGTTAAGTTTAAATTTTTTTTTGCTGTCAGCTCTATTCATCAGCATTATTCTAATACTTCAACATTGAACAGTTTATTTTCAAGCTGTCAAAATGGTCCAGAGGTCTCTGAGACCCCAAACAGACTAAAATCACTCTTTTTGTTATGAATGTGTTTGTACAAGTTTGCCTGCACTTGTATGCATATATTGCTTTTGTAAGAAATCTCAAGCGAACCAACCTAACATGAATAGTGTACAGTTTGTCTTTTGGAAGTAAGGGTACAGTGGCTTATGTCTCAGCCCTGACTGAGGTTTGAGAGAGCCAGAGTAAACACGCTGATCTCCATTCAAACATCACATATATCGACCACCTTTATTACTCATGCACAGCCTTTCTCCTTGTGTTTACTGGATCCCGATGTGCTTCTACTGTGTGTACAGTCTACTGTTGTATAAATCTCACATAAATGTATCCGACACTAAAACTTGCCCCCGAAATATGTAAATCACAGCAGACTGTAAATAGATTTGAATTACTAAACTTAATTAAGTAATCGGTCGATCAGTGAACCTGTTATTCAATTTCCAATTAATCTGTTAGTCCAATCAATACTCCGAGGCGTCAGCATTATAATGCTACAGCACTACGTAGCAGAGCTTCCTCATATGCATAATTAGAACATGTGGAAACATTTAAAGCATTAAACGAAACATTTGTTATGAATGCTGGCAGATGCATAATATAATGCATAATTACAGTCGGAAACAAAAAAGGTAAACAGGAAAGTTATTTGCAAGCAAGATGATTCCATCTCTCCACTCCGCAGGTTTATTTACTCGCTCCCGGCCTCTGTTTACTTGTTTGTGTATTCATCCCTCCATTATAAGTGACTCCCACTTCCTCCTAGATGGAAGCCTTTTTCAGTGTTGAATAGGGATATGCAAAGGCAATTTGGTGGTAGTAACTTTCAGCTGGGCAGCGTGTTTGTGTGTGTGTGTTGTGGCGAAGGCAGTGAAGTGTAGAGGGCAGCCTCATTCCATCCCCTTATTTTGGCCCATTACGCTGTGTATAGGAGGCCTGTTCTCACTCTCTGCATTGTAATTATTTTCCACCCCAAAGGCAGCTGGAGGCGACGGCAGGTTCCTACGTTTGGGACCACTGCATTAGGTGTACATTGCATTATTTATTTGTATGCTGGCCACGGACGGACGGATGCCCCGCGTCCACCGAGACCGCAGGTACGCTCAATGTCACCTCTTGCGCCGTCTTCAGTCTCAGTTGCACTGGTTCCACAGGATGCAGAGGTCTAGAGAACGGCTGAAGATCTGGGTGTGGAATACAGTCTGATTCCCTGATCTGAGGTCAAAATGATTGCCATTTGCTTCTTTTATAGTGCTCAATAGACCCTTTTTTGGATTCCTTAAATACAGCGTAAAGCATAGTCAAAAACATTAAAATCTGCATGAAATGCTGTTTATCTTTAGTAAAAACGCCAAGGATCCATTTCCCTATGTATAAAAATGTATTGCTTGAATTCCTTGTAAGTCTCTTTGTATAATAGCGTGTGAAAAATGCTTAAATGTGTCAGGATTTGGCTATTGAAAAATTGCCTCTATATGAGGTGAGGGGCTGCAAAATAAGAGGACGTGCTAACATAAGCCAAAAGAAAACTTGTTTAAGACTTACTACATTTTAAAGAAAGATTTTAAAGTCAATTTGATTTAAATCAACGTGTAATAAATGATTCCCATTAAGTTGCGAATTTTGAAAGTAAACATAGGTAATATATTCCATTATCTTTATTTGGTCCTACATTTAACTATTTAAGGGATACTCCACTCATAAATTAAAATTCTGTTATCACTTACCTACCCTCATGTCGCTCCAAATCTGGTTGACTATTTTTTTCTGTAGAACACAAAGCACGATGTTTTAAAAATGTCTAAAAAAATAAGTGAAATGGAAAATGTACGTCAAAGGAGTCGTTTGTTGTTTCGTACCCCACTGACCTTAAATGAGTGGGCAAAAACATTCTTCAAATTATCTGCTTTTGTGTTCCACAGAAGAAAGAAAATCATACCCGCTTGGAACGCCATTAGAGAGAGTAAATGACAGAACCTTCATTTTTGAGTGGCCTATCCCTTTAAAGTACTGTCCCTTTTTAGAGTGTCAAAAATATTATATTTGACTATCTATTGTCGAAATTTACTGAAGACTGCATGGCCTGGCCGTATTTTGGCCAGAAGGGAAGGTGGGCATTGTGGGCTGTTGTTTGGGATATCACACAGCATGGCGTGTCGGGTAGTTTTAGCCCTGTCCAAACAGTATGACATGTTTGCTGTGTAACACGCTGCCACGGTATGCAGTTACATGTGCTGCGCCTCACGTGTCCAAGCTGACAGTACACTGGGCATTGTAGACAGTGGCTGGTGTGTTAGTTAGGCTGATCCGGTGTCAGTAGGTCAGCGATCCTGCCGTCCCAAGGGGGATAATGGCCATGTAGTGTGCGCACGGCCAGCTGTGTATCTCTCGTGGCCTCGCTGACCTGTCAGATCAGAGGCTGCGGTCCTCACTAAGCTCTTCAGTGACATCCTCACCCCTGTCCCTTTCAGCATGTCTTCACCGTCCCACACATGCACGCGTACACAATACGGCAACATCAACGGAATCAGCCAGGCTTCCTGAGACTCTGACATGACAGGCCCGACTGGGGGAAAAAAGCAAATCTCCCCCCTTCTGTTTTTTTCCCCTTCCACTCTCTGAATTTTCTCTATATCTTTGCCCTTCTGAGAGAAGGTGGGCGATAGGGTGAGTTCAGGCCACTCTTTTCATCCTAGTGGACCTGAGAGAGAGTTAGATAGATAGATAGGCAGTGTGGAAAGGAATGTTTTCTCCACTGGCCTCCACACCCTAATCGAAGCTGACACTATTGAAGCCACCCGGATGGACAGAGAGTGGGGGCAGCATATTGCGGCCGGCAGCCTCCAATTATTTTTCTGGCTCATAAGTGTAGCTTGTTTAACGGGGGCCTGCATGGCTGACAGGAGCCTGATCTGCCAGCAGCCTGTCACACCGCCACGGCCACGAGTCCTCCCCAGGGCAAGCACAGCTAACTTCAGTCTACTCCTCGCCAAACACACACACACACACACACACACACACGCACACGCATGTGAATGTGGGAGAGAGAGGAAGAGCATTTGCTCTCCCAACCATTTTTGTGTGGAAGAATGTTCCTGTGTATTAGCCAGGATGTTTGTGCCCCGCTTGGCACACTTCTTCCCCCCTTAGCGCACTTATTTAAAGCTCTCGTTTGGGTCTTAGCAATGCTTAAATGCCTGGCTGGATGGGCACGAGGTGACATGAAGCGTGAGCGTGTACGCGCAGCATATGGTTAGCCGAAACTGTGTTTTGCGCCACTTTGCAGGGCAGCGCTTTCTGATTGACGCTTCGGGTGTGACTGAAGTATAATAAGCGGAGTCAGTCGGCGAGAAAGACACAGGCTCATTTACACTTGCGAAATCTGATCCGTCGAGTGTACGTGCGCGTGAACGTGAGACCGTGTCCGGGCATGTGTTACTAAGAGTGTGAGTGTAAGTGTGTGAAGAAGAAACATGAAATGTTGCCGTGGAATTTACATCAGCGGCAAGATGTGTAAAAAGTTTTTTTTTTTTAATTGAATTAGTTGGAATCGAAAAATAATAAGTGAATCTTTGGAAAGATGAGTCGGGGTGTAAATCAATAAAGCGGGCAGGGCCGATGTTGTTGGCGAGGAGCAAATTAAACAGATCTTTCCCCAAGGTTTCTGTTTCATATTATTTCTCTCTCTCTCTCCCTCACTCCGTCTCAGCCTCTGTAAATCCTTGCGCTGGGAATTACAGATCAAGCTGGAATAATTAACACATTAAATAAAAGAGCCATACATCAATGGGAGGTCCAAGAGTAGGGCAGTGAGTTATTGTTTAAATTAAGGAAATACCCAATCTCCTCAGCCAGCCATAATTTGCACAGCCGTTCGCAGTGTTGTGATGCAATAATCAGGGTTACACAGTCTGTTGAGTGTCTTAATGGGCTCTGGAGAGGTGGGGTTTCCCTTGTCATCAGCTGGCTGGCCACGCTGGCCACCGCTGCCAGCCAGGAGAGGGTGTAAATAGAGTTAATCTATTTCCCACATGCACTGGATTTGGCATGGACCGTGCTTTGAGTAACACAGTCACAGAGGTACTGCACAGAGAGAGGTAGATTGGTAGACATTATTTCATTACATCTCCTGCTCTATACCATAATCTACTTAAAGATCAGTTCCACTTACTAATTTTCAGACTTTGTTAAAATTCCACTAACGTCACATTTTTTGTTATTGAGTGAAGCGATGTCTGTTGGTGCAGCACTTTTTAAAATGCATTGATCATTTTTCATATTGTTTTAACCAAACACCATGTATTAACATTTTTTAATAACAAAGAAATGATAAATTGCCTTAAATTGGCATTTCTGTGTCAAAGTATCTATACTGCATTTTGCAACTATAATGCATTTTTCCTTCTATGAATAGAATTGTACTCCGTAATTATGAAATTACGACAATTATGACAATTATGAAAATGGTATTTGTTTATTTAGGATACAAAATGAAAGACGAGTCAGACGTTTTATTAAAAAAAATCAATCATAGAATGTTATTTGACGCAGTACATAACTTGACATGTTGGGTTAAGAAGAATGATGTTTAAAAAAAAAAGGCAAAGTACTCTTCTGATGCATGTTGTGACGCACATTTGTGACTCCCCTGTTCGAACTTGTTAATCAAAATGAACAAATCTTTTTCAAAGTCAATTGGTTCATTCAATGAACAAAACGAAATAATTGACTCGGAAAAGGATTTGTTCATTTTGGTGAACGAGTTTGAACAGGAGAGTCACAAACGTGCATCGCAGTTCAGAGCAAGGCGTGCATTTGAGCTTATAAAAACATAAACTTTTTTTTTTTTTTTTTAATGAGTGATCGTTTTGCTTGAAAAGACCCTTATTCATCGTCTGGAATTGTTTAAAGCCCTTTGAACAGTTTGCAATTTGTACTGAAACTGTCTTTTGGACCTTGAATGTTTGGTTCCCACTGAAGTGCATTATATGGAGAAAAATCCTGGAATGTTTTCATCAAAAATCTTCTTTTCGACTGAAGAAAGAATGACATGGACATCTTGGATGACATGGGGGTGAGTAAATTTCAGCAAAAGTTTTTTGAAAAGTGAACTACTCAGGGCCAAAAATATGAAGAAGCACTCTCAGATTAAAAATAATATCTCAGATTGATCCCTATGTTGTCTTACATCCCTATCTCCCTGTGTTGTCTCACAAATTTCACAAAAAACTTGAAATTCAACGTGTATGAGAGAGATAGTGTCTGATTCAATGTCGGATGTAGATTTTGAAAACTTTTGGAGTAGGAACATATTACACACAAGCACACATTCACACACATTGAGTCTTATACTGCTGTTGAGGTGCAATGCAGAACAGGAGCTTGTAATGCATTACATGTTGCTGGCCCTGGCTGAAGTGCGAGGGAAGCAAGATCAATACTATTGACCTGTTTACCTTGGTGCCGACCACACAACCCTGCTCTCCCGTTTACCACTTGAAACATTAAACCAGACTATTAGTAATACTTTGGTCTTGCTCTTTAGCAATTGACCACCGCAACACAGAGTCCCTTACCTGCCCAATGCCAAGGAGAATCGGTGGAAAAGGGCCTACCCTTAATTCTCTGCGTTAACCCCCACCTTGTTTGCCTGGTGATGCTAATATGGTCACTCAACCCTGTCAGGCTGCAGGGCATTGTGGGCCGACTGCCTCATCCAAAGCTCCCTGGAGTTATTCTGTCTTCATACCCGCAACCATCCCCCTCCATGTACAGCCTCATCTTCGTCCCCATCCAAATGAGTGGAATTTCTTTAAATGCTTATTTTTCCTGCTTCCCTTTCCATTGCTTGTTTGTCTATTGATTTTTGTAAACCCCTCCAGCCAGCCCTGCGTTCACCTCATCCCTCCACCCCTCTGCTTCCCTGATCTCTCTCAGACACACACACACACACACACACACACACACCTACACTTATTTATTTCAGTCTTTTAGCCAGGGTAATTTGTTGGGGGGTATTGACTTTGAAAATGTAACTCTTCCACACCTTTCCTTCTCTTACTTTTTAGGAACGGTGCTTTCATAACCTCCTAGTCCCCCAGAAAATAAAAGATGCCAGGGGTCAAAGATTGTGGAGGGCCCCGGTATTCTGTTGACAGAAATGATTGACATCTGGCTGTCTGTTGTGGACTTCTCTCAGCCTCTTTGCCCAAGTAACCTCTCGTTTTCAATTTATGGGACATACTGGAAGATGCAGGAAGACGGGTCTGGTGGCATGAGTCAGATGTGTCAAGTGAAAAATCTTACTGACAAGACAAATAACAAGATAGAAGGGAAACCTAGTGTAAATAAAAGAGTGACGGAAGGAGTCTTATTAGTGAAACACGTTTACGAACAGAGGACAGTAGAAAGGCATATCCCATCAGGTATTGCTTTGAATCTTTGACTCTTACAATGTTACAAATTTCTATTTCAGGTAAACGTTTGAACATTCAATTAAAGAATCCTGGAAAAATGCATCGTTTCCACAAAAAAATTTACTGTTTTTCAACATTGATTATAAGAAGAAATGTTTCTTGAGTACAGAATCAGCAAATAGCCTATTCAAATTATTTCTGAAGTATCATGTGACCCTAAAGACTGCAGTAATGGCCATCATGAATTGCCATCAGGGATAAAGTACATTTTGATAAAGTACAAATGTAATAAAACTGTTAAAATTGAAACAATATTTTTCAATATTATTGTTTTTACTTTATTTTTGAGATTTCTTTTAAAAATGCATAAAAAATCGTATCAGCCCCAAACTTTTGAACAGGAGTGTATAAGAAATCCAAAATGAGTTTTTGTAGTCTCCATTCTCAGTTACCATTTTTTGCCAAACTTGATTGACAGCTGTCAGTCATATGACCATAGAGTAATGGCTTATTTGAAGCCTGTCACTAAAAGGGAACCGTACAGAGGCTTGTCACACTAAACATCAAAGGGGAATTCACAGTGATGGTTTGAGCAAGGTTAAAGTTCAGGGGATGTACATTACAACATCACACAAAATAGATCTTTTGCATCTTCTGAAGAAAATGTGAGTGGTGTACTGTGTTTCTCATGTCAAACTCTTCGCTAGGGTGTGGTTTGTTTGTGGTTGCTCTATAGTTGAGAAGTTTGACGGTTTCCACTATTCAGAGAGAACTTGGAATGATAGACGGACTGACAAAACAGATTCAATAGATAGAGAGATGGATGGATGCAAGCTCTGAGATCAGCAACAAATGTATCTTCCTTACATATGCGTAAGTTGACCTTGCTTATCACTAATTGCGTCCTGTCCCTTTGTGCCATTATACTCATTACCTAAAGTCACCACAATTTTAAAGAGGCCGGACCTTGTATAATTTCCAAGAACTTTAAAAGCCTCTTTTGGAAATCAGCATAACTCAGAACATGAGTAATACGGGTCAGAACTAGAAAAACAACATCCTAAGAGCGAACTCTTGTAGAGTGCTAGAGGCAATTACCTTATGTGTATCCACAGAGTGGCAGATGCCCATTGGATATTCCTAAATGAAGGCTTTGACCTTGGCTCAGCCCTCGCTTAGTTCATTAGCTCCTGGGCTCTTATCCGCAATAACGCCAGCCAAAAACCAATATACTCACTTTGCGCAGAGTGGGAGTCTACAAAATATTACCATAGAAAATGACCGCCATTGGAATCCACCAAGGGCAATTCTCCCTAGCCCTTAGTACATTCACAGAGACACAGAGAAACAGAAAAACAGGGATAATGCCAGGTTAACCATCTCATATAGAGTGACCCCTGTGTATGTGCAAAAGCTAGCCTTAGGGGTCAAGGGGGTGCGGGGGGAGCTAAATAAATGAATAAATCTGAAAGGGAGGAGAGAGGAGAGACAGTGTGTGGTCGATAGCGTCAAAAGCAGATGACAGATCTAAAAGAATGAATATTGATCTGAGAAGGGCCTGTGCAGGGCGACCGGTGGGAGGTCAGGCTGTGTAATTAGAGTGGTGGAAAGGCAAAAGCACTTCTCTCCTCCTCCCGAACACAACTTCTCCTGTACAGGCATGTGTGCACCTCTATTGTTTAACGACTGTTCTGGGGAGTCGTAAATGGCTGCACTCTATGTATTGACATTTTTAAAGGAAAAGAGAAAGAATATACTGGTAATTTTTTTACATGCTATCACAAGGAATGGGGGAGCTTTTTAAGCTAAAAACATATAAAAAATATATAAATATCATATAAATACAAGATAAAGACTTAAATGCATGTTGTAATCTAAGTCATTATCTATTATCAATATACATTATTTCCAGTAGACTGTTAACCATTATGACCAGGTCATTAAGTTAGTGAGTCAGAACTCGAACCAGAACCAGATCAGTGAGAAAATATTTAGATTTGTGAACTGGATAAACAAATTCATTGGAAAGGTCAAAGACTGATCACAAATTGCTACTTTTATTAAAGGGATAGTCCACCTAAAAATCTCATCCTCATATCATTCCAAACTGCCTTTTCGCATCATTTCCGGTTCGTTTTATCGCGTGATTTTTCGTGACAAAAGGTGGTTTGTCCAGGTGGAGTTTTTTTTCCCCTAACAGTCTTTTACAGTGGCATGTGATAGGCATGATATAAACTTGTGTTGTTAAGGAAAAATGATGTCAGAGTCCTTGAAGTGTTTCATCTGATGTTTTTATGGATGGGCTGTACTCTCTCTTTCCCTGACTCTCACTTTAGTGTCATTCCCATTCTCACTTTCTCAGTGCCTTTTTTTGTGCTGCTTCTTGATAAGTGCCACCAATAAGTGTGTGTGTGTGTATTGGATATCCTTGTATATGAGTGTTTTCAGCAGAGGGTTTTTAGGTTGATTTATTGCTCTGTGACTCCAGTAATGGATCCCTGACAAGCCCTCCAATCTTCAGTCCGTACATCCCGTGACCATTACCAGCCTCACACTGTCCCAAACACGGCAACATGGCTGTTACTGCCCCAGGGACATCTCATGGTAAAACGAACTTGGGATGAACCCAGCGCAAACATAAATAACATCGCTCGCCTTCCTCTTCTTTACACCTTCTCTCCCTGCCACCCTTCCGTAAACACACACAGGCACATAAACCTACACCTATCCCGGCACTCATTAGAACAAGATCCCACCTGTCAATTTTAAAAATTCAAAAATTTTGCACTAGTTGTATGTACCACTGAGGGCCTCCTCTCATTTTCTGACATTATATTGTTACTACACACATTACATCTACAGTATGATGACAGCTACAACTATTCACGGCACTACCTTCGCGACCACCATCGTTTTGTTCATGGCAAAGTCCTACTAATGATAAACTGTCACTGTTTAGCCCTATTTATATCTTCCCCCACAGGCCAGTCCTTTAACACACAATGCTATTATTGATAGGCCATTGCCATTAGCCGTGTTTACCTGTCAGCCAGCGCCTCGTTAATGAGAGAGCTTTGGGAGGAATAATGAGGAGACTGCTAACGACTAATGGATGTTTACAGCCACTTTCTCTTGCTCTAACATTGCTAATGCTAACGCTAACAGCGCAGCTACCACAGCCGGCCACACCGTTTGATGGCGGCTGTCTGCAGGCGACTGTGCAGACGCCACTGTGTGGTGTTTAATTGGTGGCCTGATTGGACCTGAGAGCCTGCTATTATTTGGACCGAGTTGAACAGAGAGTGCAAGGAGAGAGGGAGTAGGTTTGGAGAAAGAGGAATTTGTGTGCAGTCACATTTTAATACAATGTGATGAATTTGTTTTAAATGGGATTAGTTGCTAAAATGTCTTTTTTTGTGGTGGGTAATAGTATTTTTAGCCATAGTATTTCAAAGAATAGTCATACCGTATTATGAGATGATATTTTCAGATAATTGTTTAATAAATTGGAGGTTATTGAATAGCTGTTTTTGGTGCTATCAATCTTTATACTTGTCCTTAAAAGACCAGCATTTCTCACTTAATCAACAAGGCTACCTTGTGTATTATTTTATTTCATTTTATTTGTTGGGTTGTGCTTTATTTTACTTAATTTTACAATGCATATCAATGAAAATTTCAAGGACGCTTCCTTATTTCGCTTCAGTTGCCACCACAATTTCCGGTGCTGCACACTGCACAGTAGACAATAGTTGTGATTGACAGTTATTAGAAATATGACAAAGAATTACTACCAAGATTGCCAGGGGAGAAAACTCTCTTTCTTAATGACGCATCCTCTTATGTAGTTATGTTACCATTTGTGTTTGTTTTTTGTCAGAACACCTCAAACTGGCAACATCCACTACACCCTCAGTCCACAGCTAGCCTACACACATTGCACATCCGTCTAGTAATCCGCAATCTCAAGCTCCGTGCCACGGATGCTACATCCAATTGGAGCCGGGCTCACTTCAGGCAGCTTTCACTTGCCCTGTGCACTCCTCTGAAATGGGAGCTGATAAACACAGAACCCCAAGGAGTGTTTGAACCCCACTGTTTGGACCTTATCGCTTGGGCACTCTGTTTCTGGACTAATTAAAACCCCCTCCTCAATAGCAGAGTTGGGAGGTACAATTACGGCACAGGCCTCCGGAGTCTCATCGTGTCTCTATTAAAGGGGCGCGTTCATTGTAATGATGCTGGAGTTTAATTACTTCCACGCGGCAGCCGTTGTAAAACATGCTGATAAATGGGCCAACACGATCGTGCATCATTATTTCTCCCTGTGCACCGGCCTTGTTAGAGCGATTATGAGCTGTGGTGCTGCAGGAAAAGGAGGAGGAGGAGGAGGAAGAATAGCATACCTGTGCTGATCTAATACTGAAGAAGCCAGCGGCAGTGAGGGAAAGGTGGAGATGATTCATCAGTAATTTAGAACGAAGATTAGAGGTGGTCCATCCCTCTCTATACAAGTATGTGGGGAAAAGTTACGAGTTTCCACACACTCATATAGTCAGTGCTTCCTTGCCTACCTAGCCGTCAACACCAAGTCACACTTGTGTATTCTCACACACACACACACACACTGTATGCCTTAGGTATGGTCCTCTTGGCACACTGCAGTATCAGACAAACAAATGTACATATTCAAAGTCATTAATTATGAATTTTTTTTTTCTGCTGTATGCCCAGTGGTAGGCCCACCCTGATTAATCTTGTTCCCTGTTCTTCCCCCATGCTTATTAAACTGCTGAAGCAAATATCTTGCATGCAATAAATCCCCCCTAGAGCATGATTAATCAAAAGCAGTGAGCTGAGGGGTGCTGGCAGGTGGAGTTACAGTGTTAAATCACCTGTGTGGCTGGATGAATGGTCCTTTGGTAGAAATAAGGAAGGCTTGTTGGCATGATGGGACGTACTGGGTTGAAGTCTCTGGTCAGCCTTTTGCAAGTCTCCTAGTCAGGGATTCTAAATTAAGTGTTGGACTCATATATCTCATTCTGTATCAGTGTTTTGACCCCAGACTAGAGTGGGATTTTTAATATACAAAAATGCATGTGTGTGTGTGTGTTTTGAATGATCTCTTATCCCAAGACTGCGTTTATTTGGTAAAAATACAGTATTGTGAATTATTTTCATATATTTTAAAATTTGATTTATTCAGGCGCATTCATTACTCCAGTCGTCAGTGTCACATGATCCTTCAAACATTGTTATTAATTATTCTAGTATTATTATTTGATGCGCAAGAAACATTTCTTTTAATCAATGTTGAAAAAAGACATTCTGCCTAATGTTTGTTACCAGAATTCTTTTAAATTCTCAATTTAATAAAAATTTTAAATTCTCAAAATAATAGTTTTGCCTATAACTGTTATTTAACTTAAATCAAATATATATCAAAAAACTGTGATATTACCAGATCTGTAATAGCAGTAGTAGATGATCTCTGCTTCTTACTTTCTTGTGGCATCCTCCTTTATTCTGTACTTTCTTCTTTCCTGTCAGTGGGTCTTTGATGGGTGGTTTAAAAGGCGTAGTTATTTGATGCTAATTCCATTTTGTGGTACATTTAGATATTTTCCACACTCTTGACTGATGGCAAATGTCAGAGACGCATGGCTACAGGAACCACACTCAACAATCATTTACTTACCAGTGCGTGCTAAATGTGCATCAATATCCTCTGAATATTTAATCACATACTAATTACTGATTAGCAAAGAGAACCTGATGGTAAACCAATTATTGCAAAAAGATTTGAAGAAAGGACCTGCTCTCTGGAGAAAAAAACTATTGAGCAGCTTCCAGGCAATTGCCGAATTAATCTTATTTAGCTTTATCCTTGTATGTACTGTAAGTGTGACGGTAATAGTGGGACTCCGTATTCAAGCACCAAAAAACCTCGTTTGACTACCTAGTGATGCAACACGCTCCAAAGAGATGACATGAACATGTTCCCCAGCGAGTCTATACAGCAGCAATATGCTGGGCTGTACAGAACTGTTGTTCACAGAGGCTATGGAGAGGCTCCCCCTATGGAGAGGCTGATGATGGGTCGGACCTGTCTGGGCCCATATGAGGTGTCTGAGCGGAAGCACACTGCTGGGATTGGAGAATTAGACCAACACACTGCAGTAATAGCCCACATGAGTGAGAGAGCTGAGATCAGGCCTTACATATGCATCTAGTTAATGCTTCACCTATTACACGCTGTTCCTCTCCATTTCTAGTGTCTGGTCACGTAGCAGCGGTGTCGAACATGGTGTTAGTTTGTATGTGCGCATGTTTTAGCATTAGGGTGTGGTAGAACTTTTAAGGGGGTGTGCTTTGAATATATGTGCGTTGTTGTTGTTGTCCGTGTGTGGGTGACATGATGTAGGGCATGTTGCCACAGCGGTGGAAGCCACGTATCTGAAGGAGAGGTAGAAATGGAGGGTTAGTTTTATGTTAATGGCTGAGAGGGTTACGCAGAAGTCTATTGACAGTTAACATGCCCTTCAAGGTGTTCTTTGTGGTTCAGCAGTTCTGACAAGTCGAGGGGCCGTCGTTTCACCTCACCTTTATTTATATGCTTGACTACTCTTAACATTATGGAACACCAAAGAGTCTGGTTATTGGAAAGGGAGGGGAGTCAGAACTTGTCTTCCCGCTCCAGTCAGGTGTCTCGGACATGGGTGAGGAGAAAGGAGGGAAAGAAGATTGGAAATGAAGTACGATGGAAGTTTTTTGTTGTTGTTGTCTGGATAGATTGTTTAATACACAGTTGATACAAAAAAGTAAATAAAAACATATACACCCAATTATATATTAAACATTCATTTCTATGTTTAATTAAAAGTCATTTAGATTTTAATTT
>JAOTRC010000008.1:10408572-10422425 GCA_027497675.1 Cyprinella lutrensis | reverse complement strand
TATACATCTTTTAAAGACACGCAATGAGGTGACCCTAAGAAAATGTCTTAATATTCATGATTTACCAATGCATTATTAATACATATTATTAATACATGATTTTTTTCCCGAACAATTGATTTTTAATCAACACTGATACGAACATTATATTTAAGAAGTAGGTATGCGTTTAAATTAAATTTGTAAAATTCTAAAAGAAAAAAAATATATCATCTGACACCCTTATTTTGTCAATGACCCTAAAGCAGGTGGCATAAAGCGAAACGGCTCCAGAAAACAAAAGAAAAGCGTGAGGGATAGAGGACTTGCGCTCTGAAGGATTACCAGAAGGGGTTTCATTTACAAAGCTCTTTGAAAGGAGGTCCAGACAGTACATTGGATGGGGGATTGGGACATTGCATGTTATTTTTTCTTTTCCTGTCTATTGAAATGTGTCATGGTTTCCTCAAGCTACAGTGTCTGTTTGTCTGTGGGGCACACGGGGGCGTGAGGTGCCTCCCACCTTTTCAACAGCGTGGCGATTGTGCGGGATGTGCTCTTGGTCTTAGACACATATACTGTGCCTTTCAGTGTAATCGCTTTGCCTTTAAGAACGAGTGTGGTTCCATTCACCAGCCGTAGCTTTCACATGCTTGCATGGGTAGCACCGAAGCTAACATGCTTAAAGTTGTGGTTTTTTTGTGTGGGGAGTCTTCGACTGGGGCTTAATTGGGGGATGTGTGTGCCTTCTCAGGGTTCCAGTGATCCGCCAGAGTTTCAGGAGGAAAATGGCTGGCTGGAGAGCACATTGAAACCTTTTTTTTTTTTTTGTAGGCAGTACTCTCCGTATGTACCGTACATCCCTCAGGGGCAATGAGGTGGGGGTGTCAGTAGATCCCTCATCCCTCTCTTCTTTCTGTCTTCCCTATATTTCCCTCTTCGCCCTGGCGTGTACTTCGTTCCGCCTGATTCTCTCTGAGACCCAGCGAGTGTGACGGAAGCGAGAGGCGATCAGATGGGCACCCTTCTGTGAGCAAGGCCAGCTGCCGGGAGGGAGACGGAGGAGGATGAGAGTGAAAAAAAGGAGGATGGTGCAGAAGACTGAAAAGCACAAAACAAACAAACAGTGGTAAAAATGTGAGAGTCAACTATAGCATACTGGTTAAGCTGTTGGTTCAAGTTTTGGTGCAACATCTTTGTCCCCCGCTTTGCTGAGATTTACTGGCCTCTCTTCATATGCATAAAAAACAAACCTAAAGCCCATAAGTAAAAAACAACAAAAAAGTCTGTATTTGTCTGTAAATTGATTTATTACTTTGTTTTGATTTATGTTAAAATTAAAATGTTAAATTATTTTATAATTAGCCTACAATGTAATTTTATAATTAGTTACAATTATTTTATAATTTGAATGTTGTACAAAATTGACTAAATAAGTACTTGAATATGAAATTAACAAAAAGCCAACATTAAAACAATTTAAATAACTTAATTTGAATGTATAAATAAACAATAATTTTATTACATTTTGTTTATATTAAATAATCATTAATTAACAATTCAAAACATTTATAGATAATGATTATTAATTGTTTAAAGTAAATATTATTAAGTCAAAAAATATGAAATTAACAAAAAGCACCAACATTGAATTAATCATCTTATTAGAATCTATTGAACTGTCATCAACTGTCAGATCCTGTAGAATTTGGGTGAAATATTAATTTAATCTTGTAAATTTCCATTAAATAAAAACAAAATTGCAGTATATGGCAAACCTATGAATGACCAAATTGTGGTAAAAATTTGGCTCGAGTAACATAGTCAAGATAGGGTAAAAAGTCATTTGTAATCAGTCAAAGATCAAGACTTTGAGGTGTGTCTTAAAGTGTTTTGAGGTAGATTGTAATTTCCTCCCAGATTTGGGGTGTCAGGTAGTCTGCACTTTTCGTTTTACTGTTGAAGTTATCCGCCACCAGAAAACGTCCGACTACCACTGTTTTAGAAATAAGCTGTACTGCCAAAGACCTGAAGACAGAGAGAAAGCTGGAGGAGGGAAAAAAAGAAAAGAAAGGAATGACGGAAAAGATGTCCACAAGCGAGAGATTCAGTTGTCGCTTGGGGGCCGGTCTTATCCCTTTAGCTTGCAGCTTTCTTAGAAAGAAACGCTGCCGTGAAATCACGTATAGCGTAGCAGGGAGGCCCAGGACCTGAAGAAGGGATGAACTGGGGATTAGCTTGTCCTGGCAGGATGTCTGTGATCCGAGAGAGCTCTGCCGGTCAGCGTGTGCCCATCGGTGTCCGTCCCTCGACCAGCCACGCGCTGCACACCGCCTCAAATCCCTCTCCTGCCGTCGGCTGCATGCTCTCCTCTGTGAAATCTCTTACCAGCTTGCTTTCTTCCTTTGTGATACTGTCTCCCGTGCTTTGTTGTTCCAAGGAGATTCTACCAATATGGGTAACACTTTACTTGAAGGGGTGTGCATAAAACTAACATGACACCTTCATAATAATGACATTGTTATGAATATGAAGGAAGTGTTATGCATGTTTGTGACAACTGTCATTAAGTGTCATTCTCTCAGTTATGACATTTTTAATGCAAATATGACATTGTTTGAGATGTCTTTGTTATGACACCTTGACATAAACCAATACATCATAACCTGTCAATGTCTTTGTCATGACAACTTGACATTACTAAGACAAAACAACCTGTCATAAACATGAGATAGCAGATTAGTTATCAAACTTAAGAAACCACCTAGCTTTATTGGTTAACATTACATTAAACTGTCAGGTGGTTGGTTTTGACTTTGGCTGTCATGAAGCCATTATAAATTTTTAATGACAAATTCAATTAGTACCACTGTAGATGAGGTCACAAAAAATATTCACGACACGGTTACAGGTTTGTCATTTAATATAATGTTTTTGAGTAACGTCACAGGCCGGTCTGTTGATCATTTGTGCATGTGCACAGACTCTCATGCGAAGGATACTCAGGATATATGTCCTCATGTATGCATGCCGTCTTCTAGTCACACACTCAAGATGGAGTACTTGGACATGCTTTTCATTTGCCAGTCAATTCCCATTGAGACTCTTATGAAAGCGAAATCACAGTTAGTTCATAACGTCTTTGGTTGATCAATACCACCTGCTATGTTCAATCCCTGTCCACCTCTCATGCCCTGTCCACCTCCTCGGCTTGAACTGCCCCAATGCCCATCATCTTCAGGAACCGGAATCCTGGGATCCATTATTATTATTGCTTTTCTTTAGGTGGTAGAATGAAAAGTGGATGGGTGTGGGTGAGATATTTTAGATGGTTGTTATTACATCATTTTTAGCTGTGGGCTCTTAGTCTGTATTTAGTAGGAAAAGTGAAGCATTTGATATGTAGGCTAGTTCCTCTTGTGAATTTTAAGCGGGTGACTCAGAAGTATTGGACTCAAATCATCTTTATATTTACTTTTTTAGTTTGTTTATACTTAATAATGAAAGAGTTCTTGGGGGGATGCCATTGATGTTTGTCAGTTTGAGACATTTTGATGCACGTCAAGAAAAATTAAAGCAAGTTTATGGCAAATCCATTTCAGTCATTTGCATATATTAGTTACTAAGTCCAAAGGAAATTCTCAAACTTACACTGAAAAAATCAGACAGACCCTTAAGAAAAATGACAAGGGACGTTTCAAACTGTTTTGATGTGTGTGATAGTTCTTTTGCCCAAACAGTCAGCCCGCTCTCATCCCAAGACGTCATCTAACTGACGCTTTTCTAATCCTAACCCTACCCCAGACCTAAACCTACCCGCGTCATCTATGCAACGATGCTTTAGGATCATCATTTAACTGACGTTAAAGGGTACCCTAAAACGTTGGATGTTAACGTATGGTCTAAAGCGTCAGTTAGATGACGTCTTGGGATGAGAATGTGTAGACCATGGCACTAGTAACACCAAGGTCATGTGTTCGATTCCCAGGGAAAGCATAATTTTATAAAATATATACTGTACTTTGAATGCATTAATGCAGTGCAAGTTGCTTTGGATGAAAGTGCTAAATGCAAACATTTAAATGAATAAACGACAATGTTCAGTGTTTACACTTTTCAAGGAAATCAACTGGCTACTTATTGTTGTCTCTGCCTATTTAGCTGGGACAAAATATTTTACTAAAAATAAATTCTTTTAATATTTAATTTGTTTCTCCTAGATATCAATGAGATTAAATGCAGAGCAAATGCAGAGACGTCTCTTTAAGAAAAAATCCTTAGTAATAACATAGGCTTCTTGGAAGTCTAAAACTGTGGTGAGAGTTATCCATTTTTGTCTACAAGTCTCAGCTCTGAGATATAAATGATATGTGGAATAAATTAATGACATAGCTTTGTTTCTGGATTTTTAAAATAAAACATGCTCCATTAAATCTGTTAAGGTTTAAGAGCAAAGACAATTTTCCTCAGAGGACATACACAATCAACAATACAGAAGTCTAAAGACTGGGAAAAGTCAAGGAACATTTTTCAAAGGCTATACCTAATTCTGAGAAGAAAATGAAAACAGAATAAAAGGAAAGAAAGACAAAAATTGTATACTTCCTATCCCCGACTCTCTAAAACCAACAGGGGCATAAAATGGTGACGTTCTTTAAACTGGCCAGACGGTTGGCCGACCGTCAGACAGCTGCAGTTCTCTCTCGCTATCACTCTCTCCCTCCTTCTCCTTTTAGACCTGCTTGTTCAAAGCGACGCTGGCTCTTTATTTATGTGCAAATTTGCTCTTAGGCCCTACGAGGGTGGTGCGCATGCTGAATCTCTCTTTTCGGGGCTTTAGCAGATTATCCTCTCACTCTCTTTGGTCCCCGTCGCCCTAAGCCCGGCTGCCCTGACCTTTTGTCATTGAGACTTTTTTTCTTCTCCTTGGTGTCTCTCTCACTCTTTCTCTTGCTCTTCCTCCCCCTCTTCCCAGATGCCACAGACAGCAACCCCCTTCCCAATCACCACTCTCCATACTCCTCAAAGAACCATTATATCACTTACTCCCCGAACAAAGAGCCCAGAGGGAGAGAAAGAGGGTGAGCGAGAGAGAAAGAAAGAGAGGAGGCCAGCAGCTCAGCTCTCCTGATCGATAAAAGTGGCCCACATGGAGCTTTGAAAGCTAATCAATACTTTCTTTTTTTTCTCCTCCCTTTTTTTTAAACCATCCGTTTTAGCTGCTGACTCTGACAAAATGTAGCCGTGACACTGAATTAGGGAGAAGGGGAGGAGATCACTTCTCTAAATATATGAAAGTGAGAGGACAGAGACATTTATAGAAATGAATTTGAATGTTTAGAGTCCTTTTTCAAAAGTGTTCTGATAAGATACACATGATATATGAATAGCCATGTTGGACTTGTGCTGGGATCAACTTCCTTTGTTTGTCCTGCACCCACAATGCATATACTGTACGTCTTAATGTGAAGGAGGGTGCAACAAGCTTAAAGCCCAATTTTTCTGTTTTTCCATCGAACTTTTGTTGGTTCTTGTGACCCTACAACCAACCCAAGAGTAGACACAATATAAATATATTAAAAATGGTTGTATTTTGTGGAAACTATGATACATTTTTCAGGATTCTTTGAACAAAAAATATTTGAAATAGAAATCCTTTTCAACATTATAAATGTCTTTTTAATTAATTTAATCCATAAATGTATTTATTGTAAATTTAAATAATATAAACCAAGTAAAACAAAAAATCATCCTCCTGACTCCAAACTTTTGAATGGTAGTGTAACTAACTACGTTAATTTTCATAATTCATAAACCACAAATAAGCATGCTGCCTTACGGCCCTTGCTTGAGTCTTTTGATATTTTAATAATTTAAGTTGTTATACAATAACAAGCTGCTTGGTTAATGACTTGGTTAAGTTATGTCAGAAAGAGTCCCACTGTGTTGTTACATTGGACATTTCCAGTAAGGATGGCTTTGTTGATTTTAATGACAGTCTTGTTGTTTTATTTAATCTAATTTTATATTGGCAAACCTGATAACTGTTATTGTTCTGAGAACTTTTCTAAATGTTATTCTGTTTCATGACAGTAAATTTAAGCAATTCTTGTTTATAGACCAGCAGGACCCAGGTTACAATTATAGAGTAATTTTATTTTCTGGTTCAGAACCATTTTTTCTTCCATGGAAAAGCACCAACTGGTTCCAGATTAGACATTCTCTCCTCTCCTTTCCTCTCCTCTCCTCTCCTCTCCTCTCCTCTCCGCTTTTTAAAAGAATAACCCTCAAGGCCAAGTCATGTCTTACACGTTTCTTTGATTAATTATTCAACTAAATTATTGATTAAAAAAACTTGGTCGATGTGTTTCTGTCGCTGGGCACCTGAAGTGAGCGCAAAAAAAAAGTTTAGTGTGTTAAATGTATGTGTGCCCTCTACTGATTCAGAGGAGCGTATGTTCTCACACACACACAAACAGGCAATGACCTGAATTTGCTGCTCGACTGCTGTGTAATACTCCAGCTGACAAGACCCCCCTTGTAGCTAAAGAGAGGACACTGTTCCCATCCCCCTCCCTTTCGCACTCTCTCTCTCTCTCTCTTTCTCATGGTTTTTTTTTTCTTCTGTCTAATCTGTACAGTTCCCACCCTTCTGAAGGTACCTCTGAACAATGTGAACGCACACATACATGTGGGCCAGCCGGTCTCTTGACGACCCATCTTGCTCTTCACGCTTCTTTCGCTCTCTTTCTTTCCAGGCGTGTCTGTGAATGGACAGTGAAGCGTAGTTCTAGAACAAGCTATCGAAGGAAAACAAGTAGCTTGTTTATTTGCACAGATGATTGTGTACTGGATGTGGTAATTAGCTTTCGCTTCCAGCTTCTCTTGTTAATTTGTTGGGCTCGCCACCTCCCAGTCTTTATTAGTTGTCTAACAAGGGTTTTTCATGTAAATACAAGCCCATGAAACGGCAATTAACCTCCCAAATAGGTATAAACCACTGATCAGGTGACAGGATATTGACAAGGCCTTACTCGCCCCAGTTAGCGCCCAGGAGGGGGGGACAGAAGCGAGAAGAGGAGGAGACAAAAAAAGGGGTTAAAAAAAGAAGGAATAAGCAAACAAATCCCACGGGTCTTTGTTGTGTCTATGGTAGGCCTATTGTTTTGCTCCCTATTAAACTTTGACCTTTAGGCACGAGAGTGGGAAAATTGAATTCTAAATGACAGCTGGAGGCAGAGGGATTTCAGACGGACATGGGAAAGGCGTTAGTTTGGTAACATATGAAGAGAAGATTGGGGTTTGGTGAACATGTGCTGGGGTTTTGTTTCAAGATTCTTTTACACACTTGCGTGCCTGTAATCATGAGGTCTCAAACACTTCATTCCAGTGTGTGGTGTGTTTTATTCTTGTGTGTATGTCTGTCGTTTTGAGTTTTTTGATAAGTGATTGACCAGTGTGGGTTTTCAATGGCTGATGCTATATCTAGAAGTCAGAAATGTCAAAGATCAATATAATGTGGAAAAATCTCAAAAACAGTGAGGTCCAAAAACAGAAAGACTTAAAATGGTTCTTTTTTAGGTTATTAAATATTTTCATCTTTGTTTTTTACCTAGTTTTAAAATAGATTTTTAAT
Organism: Cyprinella lutrensis; assembly: GCA_027497675.1. NCBI lineage: Eukaryota > Metazoa > Chordata > Actinopteri > Cypriniformes > Leuciscidae > Cyprinella > Cyprinella lutrensis. The sequence continues at coordinate 10,414,810 of JAOTRC010000008.1, read as the reverse complement.
CCCAGATTTTCAGTGAGATCTCAGACATTTGGACTCCACTGTATATCATATATGCATGAGCCTTTGAACGTATGAACAATTATTTTAATTTATTTGAAAGATCAATTCAATTTAAAATATTTACTTTCTTTTATTCATTAGTATGTTTATATTATTGTAGTATTTTAATACTAATAATTATCTTTTATTTTTATATTTTGATGTGTTTAGCTTTTATATCTAGCTTTTCTATTTTCATATTAGTGTCTATGTCTAATGTGCTTTGTCATTTTGTTTTATTTCAATTTTGTTTGACTTTTTCTAATTTTAGTCATTTTAATTATTTTGCAAGACACCATTTTTTGATTTGTTTAATATTTTTTAGTGATAACATTGCTTCTCAGATGCTTTGGACAGCTCAATAGCCAAATATAATGGGGTTTATTAAACTGACCATTATATATCGGGCTACCCGCTGTTTTTGTGTTAAAAAAGAAAGAAAAAGTTTAATAGGCTGCAAATGTGATCCAGTCCACAGCCTTGTCCATTACCTCTCTATTCAAATCCACCTTTCCTGTGTCTGCCATCCTCAGCTCTCTAGCAACAATACCGCACTGGAGCTGTTCTGGGATCACTAGCTTTTACAGTTCTCAGTTGTCGTGAGATAGTTGGATCAGGACGTGTCCTGCCAGATTTACCAGTGCTTTAGTGCAAAGTACGGTCCCGATGCTGAGGAAAAGGCGAGGAGAGGAGCTTGAAAGTGGGATTTGGAGGGCCACATAAGCTGAGGGAAGGTGGGATACCTGCAGGCCAGAGGATCAGATACTGCTGTCAGCTGTAGGAGGATCCCAGATCTGCTGTCTATCAGACAAATGTAGGAGATAGGGAGGAGAGGGAGTGAGATGGAGCTTAGACGGATCAGGTCTGGCTGTCTGTGTGGGCTGGATTGAGGGAAGCACAGAGACGTCTAAATGGAGAGTAAGAAAGAAGACAAGCTGTGACATGCAGCAGTCAAAGTGGAAGAGAGGCCGTGAGCTCCGAGATTTATCAATTTGCAGCGAGACAGGCAGATAAAGAGTGAACGAGGCCAAACTGACATTAAACTGTTTGGTCAGTCAGGGTATTTGGGACGTTGAAAAGCTTTCACGCAGGATGAAAGGGTGTAAAGGCAGCTAAAAATGAGAAAGTGGGGCGATTGAAAGAATATGTATGGGCAATATCCAGATGATGAAAGGAATAGTTCACCCAAAAAGGAAATATCTGTCATTATTTACTCACCTTCATGTCGCTCCGGAGTCATATGCTGTTATTTATTCAGTGAAAAGAGAAGTGAGGTCGATGACAGATGGGCCGATCTGTGGAGAGGACAAAAGAGGATGGAGGAAGAGGTAAATAGAAGAGTGGCCGGGAGGTTCAAGGTGCCTATATAAGTTGGTGCCATAAGTTGTTAAGCAGGAGGAACAGGGTTAAATTAGGCAGAAAGAGGGTTTGCAAGACCCTGTCAGGATGCTGCCCACTGCTCCAGCCAGTTTGGAGAGCCGACCTGGCGTGGCCCACTGCCCTCCAGAGCCTACTGTCAGCCCTCATGACCACACACACACACACACAAGAACACACACTGACCCAACTTATGCACTCACGCAGATGCAGACCAGCAAGAAATCTATGACCTCAGGGCAATAACTTCAAAATAATTGATGGATAGGCCCTCTCACAAAAAACACTGTTTTTAGATTCATAGTCCTGCTTAGATTGGCTGACTTAAATTTACTCGCACAAACTTTATTATTTATTTCATCTTATCTTATTTATATTTAATATTAATTAAATATTCATTCTTTGACTTGTTGTGATTCCATTGGCTTAAACAGACTTAAACAGATTTTGTTGTATTTATATATTTTATTTTAAATTTAATATTAATTCTTTGACTTGTGATTCAATTGGCAGACTTAAACTGATTTTAGTTTTGACACAATTAGATTTAGGTTTTTGAAGTTTAGACTTGTGTGTCAAAGTTTACTTTAGATTTAGCACAGATTAAAGTTATGATCTGACTTGAAGTTCATACTGAGGATTTGTTAAATTAAGCGTCAATAAGAGGAGCTGCAGTGGGGGGGCAGAGCAATTTAACATTAGCATTTCATTTAGCATATCCTGTGACACCTCAGGGGTTACAAATCGCATTAATAAACGCTTAATTACTTTAAAAGAAATTCCTTGGGCCTTAATCGAATATTAATTACTGCTTATCGTTGTCTTTTAGTCATGCTCAATTGCATGTTTTTCCCCCTTATTTAAACTTCTTTCTTTTCCCTTTTTTCTTTCCGAGACCAACATTGTGTTTCAAGACAACTAAACAGGCTAACATAGTAGGCCGCTTTTTTTATTTTAATTTTAGCCAGCCATATTTATCACGTTTTCACTAAACAAAAGACGATTTCCATAAAACAATGAATCAGTATGTCTTAAAGATGAATTCTCTGAATGAAAATACAGGTGGTAAAATCTAAATACAATAGCGCAAGCCTTTCAGAAGTTTATAGTTTTTCACTTAGCTCGCAAAGGTGGCCGTGCTAACCTTCCGAGGAAGACAACACTGAAACTTACACCCGTGTGTGCGAGTTCTCTGGTCTCGTGCTCACACACTGAGCATACAAGCGCACATGCTGCTCAAAACTGCAGGGCTCGGAGTCTCATCGATGGACTGAGTCTCTCAGGGCAATCGCTCTTGATGTGTACACTGTGGCGTTTAGCCCTGTAGCCCCAACGGCCAGTGTCCCATTCCACACGTATGGGTTATAATTCAAGCTGATTGGCCGTGCTTGCCGGAGGGCATTATTCTGACCCGTCCACTGCTGTAAATCACTGTGACTGGAGAGAGGAGTCGGGGGTGATGAGGCGTAGTTTCTTTTTTTGTGTGTGGAGGGTGTCAGCTAGATGTTTTATAAAGTTATGTAACTCTCTGTTCCATGTTTCATCTCTTTCTCATGCACAGAATGTGAATTTGTTGGTCTGATAGACATTTGTGCAATTATTGTTTGCCGAATTTTGACATGTAAAAGAGGATTGGAAGTTGTTTGTGTAGCTCTATTGTCTTTCTCGCTGCCACTTGTGCCCCGCAGGCTGGGAATGGGGTGGGCACCATGCCGCCCGACCGTCTGTGGTTGTCAGAAGATAATTTCAGACACTCCTGACTTTTAAAGAATTAGGACCGATGTTTGGAGTGTCATTTTTAGACATTTTACTATATATTTGAAAACACTCTGCTGCTTTTGCATGAAGGGTTAAATCATTTGTCTAGTATTTGCCCATCTAAAGAGTCGCACCTTCCCGCTTGCATGTTTGTGTCGTCATGGGGTGAAAACCCACTGCTAAAGTCATAAACAGAGACAGCGTGAATTTACAAGTCTCCTTCGTTTATTGACGCAGTTTGATCGGGCCTCTGTTCCAGACCCTAGTGAGCTGTGTACAGAGGCTGTCTTTCTGACACCATAGACATGCTTTTGAGGCAAACACTGTTAAAAAAAGTATATAACTTAATTATGCTTTCTCCTAAGATGATTTTGGAAGATTTAGATGGCATCGCTTGTGATGGCAAGGCAGTTCTAGAATGAATTATGACAAGCAAATTAAAAAATAAATATATTGTTTATAAATATGCACTACTTTTTAAAAGTGTGGGGTCAGTAGGATTTTTTTTAATCATACTTTTATTCAGCTGGGGCATACACATTAAAAAAAGTCATTGAAAAGAGTGGTTTGAATAAAAATATTAGTTGTTTTCAACACTCAATAATAAGAAATGTTTCTTGCGAACCAAATAAGCATATTAAAAAAGGATCATGTGACACTGAAGACTGTGTGGAGTAATGACGCTGAAAATTAAGATTGCCATTTTTTCGGATATTTTTCAATTTAATTATTCGCATATTTCTAAAATAAAGCCTTGGAAAGACTAAAAGAGACTAAAATTGACAAAACAAAATTAACAGACTTGGCATTTTTTAATGGTATAGTGTTCTTAATATAATTCCTTCCATACAAAACATATCAATATGAATTAGTAATCATTAAAAATGTACCATTTTTATTCATTTAATCATTTAAAACTATGTTCTATTTGTTTATTGGAGTATTCTTTACTCTTGCGACCTTTAGGATACTGCTTATGGCAGCTCAGTAGGTTTTGGAACAGAGCTATAGACTTCATGAACGTGAAGTTAACCTCTACAATAATGCATAAACTCACAGGAGGACTTCTCTTGAGATACAATCAGTGCAAAGTCTTTCTCTTCAGCTCTCTGCACTGATAGGACACTAATAGTAAAGGACCCATTCCTAGGCTTAACTGAAGAAATTACCCAGTTCTCAAATGAGCAATAATCTACACATCTCTCCTTGGGGTACTTGAAGAGTGGGGACAGGAGAGTGTCTCAAAAAGACAGCGATAGCATTAGTGAGCCAGCTAGTAAGAGTGTGAGAAAAGAGACCGAGCTCACCAGCCAACGATTATCTTCTAATTAACACTGATGTCTTCCCCATGGACAACGTCCCATTCCATCAGCACGCTGGCACATCTTAATGTTAGGCGCTAACTGCCTCCTTCACATATGTCAGTCCTCGTTAAGGGACTCCGCTATGCGATAATGCCCTCTCACTTAATGGCTTGTAAAATATGGTTAACACTTACAATTTGGCGTCTGTTTCGTGTCTGTGCAAGATGACACGCGAGCTATGACGGAGGACACCGCGGGGGGACATAATTGCATGGAGATAGAGCAGAGGTTGCACTGCTGGAAATCACACAGTCCTTTGCTACAGGAATCGGGTACTTGCACCTCAGCCAAGTTGTGTGTTTTAGTAATGTGGTGGACTGACTCAGTCATTAGGTTTGTGCTCTTCTCTGACTGTCTAAGACTAGAAGACATATGCTGGGTTCAGACTAGACAATATTTCTGTCTGTTACGATAGTTAGATTATATGCTTTTGACTCCTAAATTCTTTGTGGACTACACTTTGCTTTCGGATAAGTCAATGCTTGTCATCTTTTTTTTCAAGTTATATTTTTTGGAATTTTGTGTCTTTTATTGGATAGGACAGTCGATATTTTGACAGGAAAGCGTAGGGTAGAGAAAGAGTGGAATGGGATTGGCAGAGGACCTCGAGCTGGGAATCGAACTCAGGCTCAGCTAAGCCATATGTCAGTGCACTAACCACAGGGCTTTCAGCGCCGACCTTGCTTTTAATGACATGCGTGAAGTCATTGAGAAGGTGGAACTAGAGACTGACTTCGGAAACAAGAGTGTAAACAAACAATGGCTACCAAAGCGGCGTGTTAGCTTAATGCTAATTCTAGTACTCACTGTGTTGCTGAAGTCCCTCCGCTATCACTTGCCATAGATCTTCGTTCACTCTGTTGTGGTAGTCACTCGAGGAAACATCAAAGACATGAGTATTTTTGCCATGGCTGGCTCCACGAACTTTTCCTCCATTACATAATTCCAACTAGCAGCAACAATACCATCTTCACTCTTTTGTTTCGCCATGTTTGAAAGCTATCTGCAGAAGAACTTCTGTGCTCCTATTGGTGAACTTCACACCAGTCAAAATGAAACATGCTAGTCTTTCTGTCGCGACGTCGTGAAGCATCGCCAACGAGAGATTGATTCTTTCATACTGACGGCCATTGTTGTTAATGAATCGACCACGACACACTACGTCAAATGGATTATTTGCAAGCTGCCAGTATGCACTGCAGTATGAATAGATAGTCAGATTATTGTTTCACAGCCTTCTTTTTTGACATAACAGTTGTGGTGATGCTAAAGAGCTTATTATTTTGCCTAATGATAACTGTTTTTGAGGTTTGTGTGTTAAGTGGTTCAATGAAACGTTTCAATGAACCAGTTAAAAAATGTCATAATTGTCATAGTGTAATTGTCATCGGAATTGTCCCTGACATTCCGGTGTGTCATGAGGGTCTAAAAAGTGTAGACACAAATTGATTTTTATTACATTTCTCATTTGATTCTGGTTTAGAAGTTTTATTAAAGGGATAGTTCACTTTGAAATAATTTTTTTTATATGTTTTAGCTTACCTCAAGGGCATCCAAAATGTAGATGTCTTTGTTTCCGCAGTAGTTTAAATATTTATATTTTTAGGTCAAACCGTGTCTATCAGTCATATAATGTTCACCACCTCAAAGAGCATGCACTGAGAAGTCCAAATTAAACATGATTTAATGACTCGTAAATG
>JAOTRC010000008.1:10397263-10408472 GCA_027497675.1 Cyprinella lutrensis | reverse complement strand
TTATACACACTACACACACATATATTATGTAAACACAAACTTTTATTTTGGATGCGATTAATCGTTTCACAGCCCTAAATGACAATTTGCGTTTTCCCCTCTGCTTGTTTCTTCTTATTTTCTATGGTAATGTTGGACACTTAAGAGTGTTTAGCCCCTCCCCTTCTGCTACCTGGGGAACTCTGCGACCTTTGAGTGCATAAATCTAGCTGCAACTCGTCATGTCATTTTCTTCGCTTTGCAAATTCGTGTACACTACCATTCAAAAGAATTTTTAATTTTTTGTGTTTCTGAAAGAAGTCTCATATGCTCACAAACAAAGGTTGGTCAAAAACACAGTACAAGCAGTAATATTGTGAAATATTTTTTACAATTTAAAATAACTGTTTTCTATTTTAACCTATTTTAAAGATGTAATTTATTCCTATGAAGGCAAAGCTGAATTATTTCATTATTCCTTTAGGAATCATCCAAATATGCTGCTCAATACTTTTTTTTCAAGATTTGATTTAATGAATAAAAATATTACTAGGGCAGTATTTGATATAAATACTAATATGAAATAGCAATCTTTTGTAACTTTATGAATGTTTTACTGATACTTTTGATCAGTTTAATGCATCCTTGCTGCAGAGAATTATTAAATAAAAAATAAAAAATCTTACTGACACCAAACTACCAAAGAGAGCAGAATATGTATTGTTTAATGTAAATGTGAAGGTAAAGTAAAGCGATTTATCTTTTTTTTCTTTCTTTTTTTTCTGTGTGTTCTCCGTGGAGTTTTATGTAACTGATGTCTTGAATGTCACTGGCGTAATATTACAGGAGTCTATTGAAAGCCACTGGATATTTTCTTTTGTTGCTCTCATAATCACAGATTCCATTGTCCCTTCGCTAAAGCCAAAATAAATGTGGAAAATCTGGGCTCAATATACTTTTTCCAGAACAGGATTTGCTAAGAAAGTGTGTGAGATTTTGTAAAAGCTTGGTGATTGACTGTGTGCTTTTTCTCTTTCCCTACAGTACTCTTTCCAGTTGTGTTCATGCGGTGGTGGCTTTGCTCTACCCATTCTCCTGGCAGCACACCTTCATCCCTGTGTTACCCACCTCCATGGTGGACATTGTCTGCTGTCCCACGCCTTTCCTTGTGGGTATTCTGTCCAGCTCGCTGCCAAAGCTCAAGGAACTACCCGTGGAGGAGGTGCGGACACTATCCAACACATGATATGTCTTGTCAAACATTGTCACCCATCTTGTTTGTTGTAATAGGATGCTTTGTCAAGTGTGTACAATGTGTGCTTTGCTGTGTACCAGCCTAAATGAAACAGGTTTGTCTGAAAAACTGTCGTTAGATTCAAGGAGATAACTCATGCAGTTTGTGCACAAATAAATAAATTCTTATTAAATTCATATTGCACGATATATCACAGCATGGTTTAGTGCTATTGTCAAATCACGCTGTGCATTTTTTTCCCCGTTAACTTTTTATCACTCACATTTTCTTTTCAGTTTTGTTACAATATATTTATTTTTTGTAAAAAATATATAGATTTTTCTCATAATAATTGAAGCATGATAATTATTTTAGTCATAAAACTGAAAGAGGTTGGAGTTGGTCCTTGTAATAAGCATGATCAAACCCTTTTTTATTTCCAAAATTATTTAGCCCTAAAAATAATTAACACCCAAGAAAAAAATATCTTAAAGTAGAATGAAAGATTTTCAGCCTTTTTAAAAAATGACTTTTTATACAGATGCACTGCCTAACAAAATCACCCCACTGATTCTACAATAATTTGTTTTCAAGATGCAGTAATTTTTACTCATGTTTGGAGGTTATTATTCTGAGAGATGTTTCCCTGATCATGACTTTGAATTCTTCTGAATATGATCACGTTGGCAGCTTTCCTTAACGGTTCAATTATGCTCTTATTCTAACAAGCTGGCTGAACATTGAACCCTTATGTTTTCTTGAAGTGAGTATGGGACTAAAGTCATTTTCCCAAGTTCAGAAAGATGCTGGAAGGAGTGAGAAACATGCTAAGTATAATAGCATGTCCGAAACACTGGCCAATTTTTGTGTATGAGCCTTTAATGTGGCGTCGGCTTCATAAGCTTAGCTCGGCATTCCTGGCCAGGCTGTTGCCTTCTCCCCTCTAAACGTTCCCAAACGGGAGAGTGTTGTTGTTCCCAGCTGCCCATAGGACAGTGCCAGCTACTGAGTCTTTGGCATTTAGAGCGTTTGGCAGGAGTCGTCTTTAGTACTTTTTTTAAAATTGCACTTTGGACATAAGTGTAATTGTAATGGCCATAAGGGGTGACCGTTTGCAGGGAAAACATCTGGAAGCACACCAATTTGTGGTGCTTGTCATGTTTAACACTGTGTTTTTAAATGGGTGTCAGGCTCCCATCTGTTGTGGATCAACTTCTGGAAATGTTGTGACTCCCAAAACAATGTAATGCAGTGTAATTAAACAGAATGATGCTACTCAATGTTTCAGCCAGTTTAGATTAGGGATGTGCAATTCTAGTCGACTAAACGATACAGCTTCTGCTAGTCGACATTGGAAATAGTCGTTTACGTTTATTTTTTTATTATTTGCGATTTATGATTTGCTCTATATTTGTACAAAGGCTATGTTCTAACTAGTGTCATGTTACTGTTCAATTTAAAACAATGTACATAATTTTGTAATGTGTATATCTCGAGCGAAGGTACACGGCAAGCTTTTCTTCGATTTTTGTCACCTGTAATGTGTACAGGTACTTTTTATACAGTGCTGGTCAGAAATATTTGCCCCCTTGATAAATATGATCAAAGATTGCTGTTAAAAATCAATCTGTGTTGTTTGTCCTTTTGATATTTTATTTTTAAAGAACTGCAAAAATCTAACCTTTTATTGAAGTTGGGGGAAATGACTTTATGAAATGAAAGTTTTTCTCCAAAACACATTGGGAACTTTTATTTTTGCAACCCCTTTTTTTCCAAAATAACAGCTCTAAGTTGTCTCCTACCATGCCTGATGAGTTTGGAGAACACCTGAAAAGAGATCAGAGACCGTTCCTCCATACAGAATCTCTTCAGATTCCCAGATGTATGTTGGCGCTTATTCTGTTCAGTTCAGCCCATTCATCTTCTATCTATAGGGTTCAGGTCAGGGACTGGGATGGCCATTGCAGATGCTTGGTTTTTGACTCAGTGACCCATTTTTGTTGTTCGTTTTTTTAGATCACTGTCCTGTTGGAAGATCCAAACATGGCCCACTATAAGATTTCTCACAGAGGTTGTCAGGTTTTGATTTTTTTACCTGTTGGTATTTGATCAAATCCATGATGCCATGTATCTGAACAAGATGTTCAGGACCTCTGGCAGAAAAAAAAATAGGTCCACAAATAGGTCCATTTCATTTTACACATGCCCTGTTTCAAGATTGTTTCTGATGAAATAGAACGGTTAAGATTGAAATTTGGACAAATGCTGCTGGCCCGAGAATTTTCGGTTTCTGTGGTTGCGTTTAAAACCGTTCTTGTCTGTCAGTCATATAATGGAGGTATATGGGGTCCACCTCAAAGAGCATGCACTGAGAAGTCCAAATTAAACATGATTTAATGACTCGTAAATGTAAGTACACATTGATGGCCTAAGACACGAAATGAACGGTTTGTGTGAGAAAACTAACAGTATTTATATAGTTTTTACCTCTTGTAAGAACGGCAACATCCAAGTGATCTGAGGGCGCGGGCTCTTTAGTGTGAGCAACCAAACTTTTAACGTGCCTTTACTGAAGACTATTATGAAAATGTATTTTTATAAAAAAAATTCTAATTACAGTCTTAATTATAATCATTTAAATAACTTATGGTGCTTGGAAGATCTTATTTAGGAACTAGTAGGTTAAACTGATTCTTGATCAGCATTTAATCTGAGCAATGTTACACCTGTTTGTCTCTCACAGCTTGTAACTGGCATTTGAGGCCTTTTATCTAGGATATTCTGATAGAACGTTGCTGTTGGTTGGCAGCAGTACATTTTTCTCTTTCCCCAACTTCCTTCTGTCATGTCCTATTTCTTTTGAGGACGGATACACATTAGAGCCCTTTAAAAACAGTCTGCATTAACAATCAATAATGCACATCTATAGAGAGCAGTAATCATACCTAAATGTCATTTGCCCTTGATGAACAAATGGTTGAGTAGGGCGACTTTTAAGTGCCCTCTTTAAGTTTAGTCCTCACATTAATCCGTCTTTTTAAAAGCAGGGAAAAATCTCCTCTCTTAATCAAGCATTAAGGCTGAAGGCAATTCAGCTGAGCAAGAGAGTGAATCTTTTTTTTTATTATAGTGACTAATATCGACATGACTCTGAAACCACAAGACCGTCTTTGAACTCTCTCTCTCTCTTTCTCTCAGAAGAGAATGTCCTTCTTACAACAACAAAGCAACGTGCAAACAGAATTTTTTTTTGTGGATTTCCCACTTGCCAGTGTCAGTGCATTTGGCCCCTCTTCCTCTCAAACCCCCCACACTATGCCTCCTTGATTGAGGGCTAATGAAAAAGCTGTCCCGAGTGCCGCCGCCTCCCTGTATCCATTAAGAATAATTAGACGGGAACAATTTTGATGCCTCTAACCTCGGCGAGTGTGGCTAATGGCGTTATAAATTGCTCCTTGTCCTGGGTCTTGCTTGCGTGCCGTAGCGCAACAGTGGCGTGGAGGGCGCTCTGCGCTTAATTCAAAAGCACTCTGTCAACAGCGCTGATTTGTGTGCTAAATGAGAGCGTTTAAAACAACAGCGGCAGCTCATGCATCCTAATGCCGATGGCAGGAGTGGGTTCGATAAAGAGGCTTGTCCGCTGTAATTAGCTACGACAAACGGCACAGGATTAAGAGAACGACATTCAAATGGACCCCCGTTTCTCTTGTGGCGTATGTGCCAACCTCTAGGTCGTCCCTCCATATGCCTGTATGCGATCCGTCTGTCATTCTCTCCCTTCTTGCAAGTTGGGGAAAATGATGCAACTGAGTGATTCGATGATTAATGGTTTCATATAGCTAAATGATGTGTGTCTGTGTGTATATGTGTCGAATTTTCCAGGAAGTGTTCTCGAGTGATAGACGGCGGTACAAATGAGAGACAAAACCAAGGGGACTTTAAAAGGTGTTCAGTTCGCCTGTAAATGCATGCTGACAAGATTAATTGAGCATTACAAATGGTAAACTCTGAACCTGGGCCATCTCACGAAAACACACACATTCCCTTTCCCTCGTCTTGGTCCACTTCCACGTGCCTTGCCATGCAAAAATGACTTGATGGGCAGTTAAATGCAGGGGTCGAGGGTTAAATGAACACTGTTGTTTATGAGGATGTGGTGTGAATCCATTTGCATTCTAATTTCCCCCTTTCTCGAAAGACGCACACACACACTCGCACACATGCGTGTGGTCCTGTTAGGGAGATGGGGGGTTTGGCGGACGGCTTGTTTTAAAATCCCATTATCAAGTTATTTATGGAATTCACAGCCTGACAACTCTGCTGACCTTGTTTTGTTAAACATGAACCAGGCATGATTTCAGCACACTGCACTGCCTATTAGCTTTTGTTTCCAATAGCCTTAAAATGTCAGCAACTTCAATCACCCCCGGGGAAGCTCCTGCGGATATGGGCTACGGTGCCGTCCAGACTCTTACAGACTTTACCTGTCCCAGTCTGGTTATTTGCTAGTCATTTTTGACACATGGTCAAGATTTTAGCTGACCACCTCGCCTCTCGATGCCATGCAGATTCCTTGCTTCTTTTTGATTTTTGCTTAAAGATGTGTTCCTCTCCTCCTTAAGTGTCGGCATCGGCTTCCGTCTACTCATCATCACTTCGCCTCACCTTATGCACTCACACACACACAAACGAGAGGATTATTCAAAGCAACTCTTGTTTATAACACGCAAGAGATGACGCTAAGGTGGGGAAGTGTGAGGTTTGCAAGGTTGTATGCAAAGTCTATTTCACCTTCTGGAAGAGGGGAGAGAAGGTAGGTAATAACCCTATAAATATTCTCCGACTCCCTGACCTCCATGTGCACTTGTTAGCGGTGCATGCTGTGGTCTCATTGGCCGTCGCGCATGTGATACGGCCAGGCGGGCAGCGTTTTTGCAGCAAGCTTGAAACCACTAAATTACACTATCAAATCTGCCGAAAAACACATTAGCTAGTTTTTGAAAGTGCATGGAGTTGTGAGAAAGATTTTCGGAACAGATGCGCCACGATAAATTTTCTTTTAGCGATTGTTCTTGTTAATTGACTCCCATTAGCAGAGAGGAATAGCACAACAGCTGTATTTGATTCTACATTTGACTGTTTTCAAGGTGTCCTGTATGTTGTGCTGTTAAAACCGATGTGTGTAAATGTTTTTTTTTTGGATGTTAAAATACTTTCTCCTATGCTAGCATAATGACGCTAGGTTGATTTGCTTAGAAGTGTAAATAATGTGACTTTGTGGTGCTATCAAAACATTGCTGTTTGTTTAAGCAGGCTGACATACATGCTGCAACCTAAAGTGTATGTTTGGGTGAACAATGGCAGACAAATGAAATGTTTTTAGAATATGGTTGGTGCCCCTAGAGGTGGGAAAATTACACAGTGACTTTTAATTTGTGCCATACTGCCTGTACTCTGATATATTGACTTCCACCTCCCCGCAAAGCATCTGAGAACTAGCTAGCATTAGAGTTTTAGGCTAGTATTCATAGAGTTACTCCTCATGAAACCTTTTCCACCACCTAAATATGTCTTCCATTATTCAGAGAAGCCCCAAGCTGTAGGTAGGAACGGATTAAATCCCCCTCACACAGCAGATATCCCGCCAAAGCATCTCTCCACTACCACCAGGCCTTCAGCTAAAAGCTATTGCAGTCTACTGGAAGATACAGAGATATGTGCCAAGATGCTTGTAGTCTTTTTCTTATTATGCGGCTGCTGGGAAACCAAAAGGTTAACTGGTTGATAAATGAACACCCACTTTGAGTAAGAGAAGGTTTATGTGAATGTTTTTAACTTTACTACATCGTCAGGGATTGCAAGTGTTTTGGTAAGCAGAACCTGATGCAGCTTCCTTTCTAATTTATTTCAAATCTGTTCAACTATATTGTATCAGTAATAGATATGTTTGGTATTGTTTTAACTAATTTATTATTTGATAAGTTCATTAAATCTAAATTAAATTAGATTTGCTGTCTAATCTGTTGTTCACCAAATGACAATAATAATGCATTATATAACATTCTCTCAAACTTTGCTAAAATGCCAAAATAAAGTTAAATATGACCTCAAGTTCAAAGAATTAAGTGTTTTGTGATTTATTAGCTACAGATATAGTATTACATTACAGTTTGCTTTTTAAGCTTGTTTTGTACTGTTTGGTCACCCACTTTGGCTCCTGAAGCAAATCCAGGTGGGAACCTGTAGTGTAGAGGATAATAATTGGTATCAGTATCTAAATGACGTTTGATAAAGACACTTCACAGTGAATCAACTAACTATTGTGGCAGCTGCGACATCTTTCTGAGTTTATTTGTGTCTGTGTTTTACTGTGTCCTCACAGCAAACTTCAAGCAGTTCTCTTGCTGCTAAGGGACTTTCTAGTGTCTAATGCTCCTCCCTCACTCAGTTTAGAAGCTTCTCTACTGCCATCTCCACCATGGGGACAGCAGCAGTTCTACTGCCATCCTGTAAACACTGCTTCCCCACCTCCCTCTTCCTACGCCCTGTTTCAACATACCTCTTCAGAGGGGTAACTCCCGCCTCCATGCTCCTTTGCGTAGGCCCAAGGCAACATCAAATGCACCACTTCCCCAAGTGTGTCCTCGGTTTCTGCCACCTTCTAGTACATTACCAGCATTTTTTAAAAACTCATAACCAGTGCTTTCTAAATGAGTGCCACCGCCTTTCATAACTAAATCTTTGCCTACTGTGTTTTCAGAACCTGAAAACTTTGTTCCCTCACCTCTTTCCAGCAAGTGTGCACCATTAAGAAATTCATTTAACTGATAATTTAATTTTGTTTATGCACAACTACTTCATGTCAGGTGTGAACTGGACTGATGGAAAAATCCCAGTCAACATTGAGGCCAAAATATTAAACATTGGGGAAAAAATGCGCAAATTTAGCTTCTCACTGAGGCAGTACCCTTAAAGTAAAACCTTTGTACCTTGCCTATCTGAAGGTAATGTACTAAAATGCATCCTTAAGGTCCTAATATGCACCTTTTATAGATAGATAAGGTAGAAAGGTGTATCTTTGAGGTACTGTCGTACTTATTGTTTCTGACAATGTACTGTAGCTGACAAGTTGTATATCGTACAATCATAAATGAGCTTTACTGTCCCACAGTTTTCCATGGGCATTACTCAAGATCTCACTTGGGTCATGTCATATACAACCTGACAGGCAACAATTGTAAAGTACAACAGAATCATCTAGGGTTAGTCTCAGTGAAACTGTTGAAAATTCAGTCTGCAAGAGTTTGTTGTACTTTGGCGTGCCTCACGTACACGAATCTCCATGTCACTCTTAATACATGAGGCGAAGCATGTGATTAGTAAATCAGATTTCCTGATATATGAGCGAGACAGATGGGGGAACCTCTTGACTCGACCCTGAGCCCCCCACCCCTCCTAGCATGCCCACTTTGTTTTCTGCTTCATCTGTCGTCTGTCTGGTGCAGGAAGGATGGCTATTCTTCCTCTGACCCCCTTCTACCATCCTCACCTTCCCTACCTACTGTTTGCCCCCCCCACACACACACCCTTAATAATGCATTAAGCTGAGGCAGGAATCAGGCCTCTATAGCCCCTCACCCAGATGCATTCAGCCTCTCTATTATTTAACATTTACAGACACCTTCCAGCTCATCGGCAACTCAATATTTTATGTTTACACAACAGAAAAGAAACACCTTGATTTCCTCCTTTCTTTACTTATTTAGATTTGTGTTTTTTCCATGGCTTGGCAGGACTTCTGTTGCTTCACGTAATAATTCTCTCTGCATATATATTGGAAAGTATCACAAGGTGTATGTATGTGTGAGTTTGCATGATGTGACTTGAGGCAAATTTGATGTCTGCACACACACTCATAGTCACCAACACTCACATACTCACAAGATGACCCCCACAACCCTTCTCTCGATCTTTTGTTCTTGCAGGTTGTGTGGGAGTAGATGTGGAAGGTGCTGATGTTGGGTTGAATGAGTCTGGATGGCATTAGATGAATGGAGGGATGGATAGATGATTATATGCCTGCTATGGAATATAATATAAAAGTGCTTTTGGACACTTTTGTGCTTTAGAATTTGACCCTTAAATCTGCAGTGTGCTATTTACTGCACCAAATGAAAAAACAAAACAAAAAAGGCTTCCGTAACAGAACAGACCTGATCTGGGTTATGTTTCCCAAAAGCATCGTTCGCCAACTATGGTCGCAAGTTGGTCGCAATTTCCATTGAATTCTATTGGTAACGATGGAACTTGCAACCATAGTTGGCTAACGATGCTTTTGGGAAAAGCACCCCTGAACGGCATTGTTCAGACCAATGTTGAAAGCACCAGAATGTCTACACGTTTTTGGAGAAAACCCCTACTAATGGCTTCCTTCAACGTGATCTAATCTCTCCTAATGATGCTTTATTAAAGTTCGGGAGAAGTACGTTCCAATGATCTACCCAATCATTACGATTGGAGGCCTATATGCTATATATAGCAGACTCACCTATGTTCCTCAACAGTCTTTTCTGCATCCCTCCGCCACCCAAACTCCTCACTCTCGGCTAGTTCCTATCTCAGCTAGGGATACTCTGGGTTCGGGCCACTTTTCGAGCTTTGGGCCCTGGACAGAACACCAAATACGATTCTCTTTTACTCTAATTATTTATTATTATAAGTTATTATAAGTGTGAAGCTGGAATTTGTAAGTGGAATTGTAAAGTGTTGCTCTAGCACACATACATTCCTGTACCTTTGTACATACTGTGTACTATGAATGCAATGTAAGTTCAAAAGGGTAAAAAATATCTATTTATTAGCATAAATAAGGCATAAAAATGCATTTACAATATACTGTAAATAATTACAATATAAAAGATGTTAACCTTTTTAAAGTTTTGCATATGTAAACACATGCTGTCAACATCAATATTGTACATAATGTTGAGACGTACTGCACAACGAGACACTGAACACAAACACTAGTTTGTGGGTTGATCACCATTAGACATATTATTAATGTTTCTTTAGACTCCAGGTCATTTTGCTCCGCTAGTTGCTTTAGGAAGCCATGTCTGTCTATTAAGGACAATGCTAGGATGAAATTATATGAAAACGTTCTCCAAATGTGTTGTGTTTTGTGTTCTGTTTATTATCTTTCATTAGGACAGTACAAACATAATTAATGTGAAAACGTAAATTATGGAACAAAGCATCCTCGCATACAATAGAGCAAAAAGGAAGAAGGAGCAGAGGGCTTGGCTTTAGCTTTTGCTGTCTGGAATGAGTCACAGCTTTTCCCCTACCACTGTTAAACGGTTAGCACGACTTTGCTAATTATTTAATGCAAACACGGTCTATTTACAATATGAAGAATTAGCCTTAGTAAACAAAGGGAGAATTAATAGAGCCATTCCATGGACCATATATCTCAACACTACATCATTCTCTCATTGCTTGTGGACTATGTAGCGTGTTGTATTGTCGTCTTGCTTGTTCTCCTGCAAAAATCACTCGTTAGAAGGACGGTTCTGTGCAAACTCTCAAAGATAAAAGTGTCATGCAATTTTTAACTCGAGTGTCTTGTGAAATCAACTGCACAATACACTATGAACTGCATTTTTTATAATCAAGTTTGCATATTTGTTGTTAATGTAAAACGTGGTATGTGGTGGCAGAAGTCATGTATTCTCATCTTTAAATACATTCAGTCCAATCATGTCTTTTACAGATCATTTGCTTTGAACTAATAATTGATCAACTCAATTCGTCACAATTTTTTTTTTGTTTTAATACTATACATTAGTGTTTGTGTGTGGCAGCTTAATGATCCCTATGCAATTTTCGTTTTTGGAAAATGGTCTCTTATGTATACATACAAAATCTTCAGTGATATGAAAATAAGTCATTAATTAAAAATCCTTTATAAATTTGTATTTGATTTATATTTTATCT